>CBVK0100603586.1:0-16685 GCA_900067695.1 Picea abies | reverse complement strand
ACCCTTCCTGATTATAAATAGAAGCTGGCCACAGTGGCCAAAGATAGTTCAAAATTTTTGGGAATACAGGGCAGCATAGCAGGCAAGGCGTTCTTAGAAACTTTGCAGCCAAACATCAGCATATAGCACGAGATCCGGTATATCTTCATCATCAAGCCAACTTTTTCCAAGTATACAGAGATGGATGAAATATACCGAAGAGTACTCAAAGTCATCATTCCCAATCATCTTCGGTGGGAAGAGCTATGCAATCTAATCGAGTAGGCGATGAGGTGTCCAAGCCCTGTCAGCAATCCGGTCAGACGAAGTCATGCAAATGACTCACCAACGGTTTTCCCCAGAAATCAGCATGAAGATTGAAACACATAATCAACAGTTCCTGAATTTTTGTATCTTGTTGAGTTAGTTAGCTAAATTTAGAATCTGCCACATCCTGATCTTTAATGACAGGATCGTATGTAATTTTTGATTATTAATACTTCAAACTTTGAAGTACCTAGGGTTGATCTTTACGCCCTGTAAGCCATAAAGATTGTAATTGTTCATCAAGAGATCTTCCAGTAATACAAAGGGACTTTCACAGGATTCTCGCGTGTTGTTCATTGGTGATGTTCACTTTTCTGTGTTAAATGTTTTTCTCACTCAATCGTCATATTGTTTTCTAATCTAATATTTTAAAAGTGGAGCATGTTGCAGGATTTATCTTTGTATACCTTTTTTCTGACTTTGAAAGATCTTAATGTTTATCTTATGATATTACAGTGAAGAAATTCTTAAATGCTTCTTTACTTTAATTGATATTCTCATCTTTTCTGCTATCCATCACTTTACTGCTAAAGAATCCAATGAATTTTTCTGCTATCCATCACTTTACTGCTAAAGAATCCAATGAATGCATTATATTGCCCTGTGAAAAGATTCTTTTAGTTCTTGTTCAGATCTCTATCTTTATAATAGAGACCCCATAGCCCAATGGATGCGTAAAGCCTTTTTCAGCCAATTTTACAAAAAAAAAAACAAACCATTCAATCTTACTTTACTTAACTAGCCTAATACCTCAAAGTTAAAACATATCTATATCATATAGAGAAATCCCTCTCTGAAGCTGGTAGGGCTAGATTCCAGTTTCGAAGTGGTTGGATAAAGTTACCTCTAGCAAATTTCTTCTACTCTGACAACCTCTGGGAATTTACAGAGTGATAACAGATGCAAAGTGTTGGGTGTCATTCATGGAAATGCTTCAATAGCATGCTTCAGTTGTAGGTAGTAAGCATGGAACACCACATTCGATTTCCATTGCTTCGCCATGTCATTGGTATACCACAAGGTGGAGAACCTTGCGGCCAATGGCTTCAATGGCTCAAATTCCGAGAAGGATTCTCCTTTCAGCATTTGCGAAGTGACAAATGTGATCAATACCAGTAGCCAACTAAAATGAAACTCATATCCCTGATCTTGCGCTTCGGGGCAATCCTTCTCCAACTCGTTGACGAGGTATCTCCCCTAGTTCATTTTCACGCCTTCTATGCACTTCCCTGCGAGGTCTACTACAAATCTAGTAACCTGTGTCAGACGGTTCTTTCTGACGAGCTTTCCAGCTATATGCTAACAAGCTAGGCGCACTGCCCCATCTTGGATGGAGGCTACCTTGTAGCCTCACTTTCCCTTCTGTACATCGTCATAGGCTTCCTTTATGCATTGCGCTAGGAAGCGATCTAAAGTCTTCCCAGGGTAGAACTGGCGAGGGTCTGGTCCCTACATGCTCAGTCCTGTGATGAGGTGGATCAGCGTCGGATCCACAGTGATGTGCCTGTTGATCCAAAGATACCCTCCATGGTAGCACGACATGAGGAATTTAATGCAAGTGTTAACCTCATGATGTCAACCGAAGTGGGGGATCTTCATTACATTCAAGATCGTGGATTGTGCGACCTCTTTTATCTATGGCTGGGAGACTATGTGTGGCTTCTTCCCAGTCGTCTTCATCAAATACCTATGTGGTGCGAGCATCACATAGTTCTTCTTGTCTCCGAGGTTGAAGTCGTTGTTCTTCAAAGATGGAATGTGTCCTAACTGGTTTCCAACTACACGTATCCCCTTTGGGATGTACGCAGTGATCAACGTGTACTCAAAATCCCATGGGATGTTTTCGCGGTTAACCGTGCCAGCCAGAGGCGGGATGTAGTCCAACAAGACTGACATGATCTGCTTTGCGTTAGTCAGATCATCGTGGTGCTTGCTTCGCTTCTCAGCAATGCATCCAAAATGTCATCCATTCAATGGGCCTGCTTGCAATCCGCTAGTTGACAATGCCTGTATTCCCATAGACATGACTGTCTCAGTCATGAGGTCTACAAGTATTTCCTCCACAGACTTCTCTAATGCACTATGTTCTCCCGACATTCACACTTGTAATAAAATAAATCAGGTAGGCGAACAGATAAGAAAGGTAATCAAATTCATGGCGAGGTCTAGAAAGCACAACGCGATATGTAATCGATTCTCTGTTAGCTCGGATATCACAGTTTACAAAAAGTGGTCTCAACGCAACGTCCGATGAGTTAAATAAGAAACGTTGTAGCAGATTCCTCCAATAGGCAGGAATGCCTCAATCAATACGAATATGTCTTTTACGGCATGGTCTCAACGGTCCAACGACGGTCTTTCTAGTAATAACTATGTTTCTATCCGTTCGAGAGCGTTATTCTAATGGTCGGGGCGCCTCCAACGGTCATATAGCTTTGTCATGGCGAAGTCCCATTTTGCGTTGTTCTGTTATTCTAGCAAGGTTCGAATTCTGCAGATCTACCTCCTGAGAAGTCTTTTCTGGAATTTCCCATAGTTTTTCTAACTTGGCTTTCCTCTTATTGAGCTTCCTTGCCTTCTTTCTTGTGATCTGAGTCTCTAGATTCCTCTTTCCATTCCTATTCTTATATGTTCTTAGCGTAGTGACTTCGTGTTGTTGATGTTCTCTTAAAGGGTCCAAATATAATACCTCTTTGCTTACTAGGTCCTGGGTGGACATACTTTTTTCTTGCATGGATAGGGCCTTCAACCCTTATTGCACTCTTTCCAAGTTGACATCTACTTCTCTTTCATTCTGCTGCTTTGACTCAACTTCTCGTTCTTTTATCATTCGATCTATCCTTCGAGCTATGAAATCCCTTAGTTCTTTCTTTTTATTTTCTATGGCTTCCTCCTCTGCTTTCCTTCTGATCTGATCCTTCTCAATCCAATTCTTTCCTAATAAAAGTGGAAAAGGGGTGATGTTCTCAACAAACCTAATAACTTCAAATTCTTCTTCAGTGGTAGTTCCATGAGCAATCATAGGTATATTAGTAACTCTTCCACATAGGGTTAGAATCTTTCCTTTAAACAAGCCTATGCTTCCCAATGATGGTATCATAGCAGGCTTTCCCAAAATTTCCCAAGTGTTTTTTGGCATAATATTCACATGTGTTTCTTCATCTAATACACAATCTATGTCGTAGTCTTCTATCCTTGTAACTATGCGTTGTTTTTTTTTAGGATCTCTGGTAAATTGATGACTCTGTGATCATCCATTTCTTCTTTTAACTCTATTAACATGGTCTCTGACTCTTTTTCTATATGATTCTCAGTCTCTTGACCTTCTTTATAGTTTTCTTGTCTCTTGTTCATCTTTTCAACTTTAGCAATCATTCTTGGGCAATCCTTAACCTCATGACCAATAGATTTACAATAAAGACAAATAGGACCTATACCAGGGCATTCTTTAGAAAGATGTCCCGATCTTTTGCAATTATAACACAGTGTCAATCCTCTCTTTCTTTTAAATGAGCTCCAATCTTTTCTGTACTGCACATTGGGATCACATTATTGTACCTACAATCTGCAAAAATTCTTTCTAGGTTCCTACATCCACTTATTAGTCAAAAAATTCTTTCTATGCATAGGAATAACATATTTTTCTCTATTTCTATCAAATTTAATTCTTTCTATGCATAGGAATAACATATTTTTCTCTATTTCTATCAAATTTATTTAGATCAACTCTTTCTTCTATCTAGGCCCTAGTTTTCCGACTAGGAAAAAATCTATCAAACATACCTAGATTCATACTTTCGAAGAAAAAAATTCCACTTATCTTACCTTTACCAGAGCACAAAGCTTTAAGTTCTTACCTCCTTCTTTCAGATCCGGTTTCTTTCTTAGCACAGAGCTTTGCAAGTCAAGTAGAATACTGCGCACTATAGTAACAGATCTACGCACAAATCTTTCTCTTTTCTTCAGTTCCCAACAATCACAGTTCCAAGTCCTGGCAACGGAACCATTTGTTGGAACAGGGGAAAACCCAGGGTTCAACACACCAACAAAACCCTAACTGTTGGCCCTTTCAGCAACACCTATGAAGCAAATGAAGTCTCACCCGAGGTAGAGGCAGGGGGGATTGTAGGACTCAGGTGTCTACAACCAAGCTGGGACACAGATTTGTGATTACAATACTTAATAGTGCACTTAGCCAATAATATGCATCAGATTATGATTTTCATGTACATCGCAGATTAAACCCTTATTACAAAGCAACGCAGTAATAATCAAGATCTAACACTTCCAATCACTTAGCACATAGCATTAGCTTAGATCTAGCATTCATTCTCATCATTAAGCACTAAGCTACAACATCAAGTGCATTTATTATACGTAACATCAACAACACTAAACAAATAATCACATAAGCAACATTGCACAAAGCATATCAAGTCACAAGATATAAGTGTTTCACCCCAGTGTGGGGCTACGTCCACCAACTTCTTCTTCTTCTTTATTAGTCTTCGATCTCCTTACATTCATCTTCTCCTGTGCACAAAGCCACAGAGCCCAACTCCGCAGTGGACAAGTGATCTGCACACCATGCACTAGATCCACCTTCCTCAAAATCAGTTCAAGGCACAGAGCCAACTCCTTAATAGCACAAAGCACTTACAACTTCTTGCACTAAGACAAAATCAACCCATCAGGCACTTAGCCACTAGTAGCCATGCACTAAGCCAATTGTCCCCCCTCTACATTGCTTAGCTACTACTTATTTATACAATTACAATCAAGGCCTAATCATGGGTAAACCCATGGGCCAACATCCCTTAACCCATTACATGAACCCTAAAAACCCTTTGCTCGGTCCACAAGCCTGCAAAACGAGCGAGATCCTGTGATCTCAACTTTGCCTGGGCGCTCCATCTTCGACCAACCTGTCGAAGTCCCAAAAGTGTTCAAACACGACCTATGTTTCCTCAAAACTTGGTCAAGGGTCAACATCCTACATCAAATACTTACATAGTGTTTGGTGAAGCTAAGATTCAAGACTTGAAATGTCTATTATAGACACAAGAAACAAAGCAATTCAAGGCACCTGATCTGAGTCATGTGATGCTCAAGCAAAATTGTCTACACTTTCCCAGGAGGAAGAGGAATAAGTAGATGACACTAGAATGGATCCCAAAGACATTGAATTGGTAATAAAATAAGCTAGGTTTCAAGAGTTAAGTAAATTAAAGCTCTAAAAGAAAATTTAGTGGAACAATTCCTAAGTCTTTGGGAAACCTTAAATATTTATCTAAAATCGGTTCAACAAGTCCATGATGCTATATAAAGGAAACTTGTAGCAGAAAACATATATTATGAGTTTTTATAAAATTGTGCAAAACATTAGTAAGAAATCATTTTCTTCATTTTTCTCATGAATAGAATTATATCCTTATTGTGTTTAAATGTTATTCTAGTTTTTCAATGGAAAAGATTATGGTTTCTATTCATCAAACACTTATGTGCAAGAGGAGAGTTTGTTTTAAATACCTTTTCTTGTTGCAATAATATTTACAACAAATAGTAGTATGAATGTTTTGCGCATTCTACAAGAATTTTATAAGTTAGCAATTTATTTATCTAGACCTTCCAGATCAAGACCAAAATTAGCATCTTTATCCATACTATCCACAAACACCACCATCACTTGATCCAAGGACAACAATTTTATATTCTCCACTAATAAGCACTTGAAATGATAATAATGCTCCATCCCACAATTGAAGTACAACAAGGCGATGCAACACATGGCCAACATGCCAACAACCAAACACTAGCGCATAATACTCTTATAAGGGCATATTATGAAAAACGGAATATAAAAAAAATGTTCACGAAGTAATGTTACCTTAGAGATAGTATTAATGCTCTTGGCATTTTGAAAGACTATACAATATTTACTAAAACTTAGCATATCATAGAAATATAGCATATTGAATATTAATTCGCCTTGATGTGATCAAATAAGAATAAGAAAGAGATAATTGACTTAGAAAAAACCTTGATGTAATAACGTTTGAGTTTGAATATAACTAAATTACAAGTAGTTTTCACAAAGCAATTCATACAAATATAAAAAATATAAAAAATATAAAAAATTAGTTGAAAAAAGCATTCATACAAATTTTCACAAAGCAATTAGAATGATGAATGATGAGATCATTCTATTTTTGGAGGTCAGTTTTAAAAATATAAAAAATTAGTTTAAAAAAGCAATTAGAATGATCACATCATTCATTCTATTTTGGAGGTGATTTTTAAAAACATAAAAAAAATTAGTTTAAAAAAGCCATTAAAATGATATTTTTACCTCGAGGTCTTTAAGTTTAAGAACCTAAAGAGGTATATTATTAGAAAGAGAATATGCATTGCAATAAATATGTTTAAGTTTATGATGTTTGAGAGATTCAAAACTAGGGGTTTAAAATTTTAGTAGTTAATGATGATTATGATCACTCAAGCCACAAGTATAGTTAATTATGTAATCATATTTATTTATTAATATATTATATATTTTTAGTCACAGAATTCCAGTAAGTATTACTCTTGAAGTTCTGGTCAAAGTTAATCTATGAAGACATGTCCCACTTTTTAATGAAATGTGGTGATGAAAAATTGATATTTTACATAATTTTTAAATTGAATTCTTTCAAACTCATGTAGGCCTTGTGAATTTTGATGTGTAGTTAAAAATAATCTGTAAAAAAAATAATATTAATGTCGTTTAATGTGTCAACTTTGCATTTAATTATATGTTTGTCATTGCAAATTTTCTAAAAGTTAAGAATTGACATTTGTCCCAACCACTAATTTAGTGTTCACTGTATAACTTTCAAAAAAAAAATTATATGAAAACAATCTATCCAAATGTATCAATTTTTTTGAAAAAATACAGATTTTGTTTTTATTTTTTTAAGGTGACTAATTAATATTTGAATCACATTTCACACACCTTTGTGTTCACAACAATTTTTTTTTTCTCTTGTTTACATAAAACTAGAATCTAAAAATACCACTTTGAAGAGTGAACATCCACGAGCATCCCACATAAGGTTTGACATCCAACCATGACTTTAAAACATCCCAACAATATGACATGCAACTCAACACTTAACCAAACACTTAGACTTTCAACAGTTCACCAAATTACACATTGCAAGGAACAAAATGTCCCAATAAAAAATCCACTACAAAAGATGTTAGGTCAGCACCTAACTTTATTGAAAAATGTATGATAAAATAACAAGAGTGCAAAAGGGAATTCTAACATTACATGAGACTCTTATGTATAAGTACAAATATTCTAAGGCATGTTTGCCTTAGTCTCACTCCACTTGCACAAACCAACCCCTAAAGCACCTGCATATTTGCCTCCTACAACACCCATTCTTAGAACAACTATCCCACTCCATAGACAATTACCAAGTCCCTTGCTTAAACTCTTCCAAAGTTAGTGTGCACATTGCCCCAAGAACACACCAAACTTAGGCCACCTTCCCAAGTTCAATAGACCCTAAAATTTCTTTCTCTATTAAGATCTATAGTAGATCTTCTTATTGAATCTGAATGCCTTGGTCATTCGATGATCCACTTTGTCTAAATTCCTTAGAATGTCCACTTGAAATAAGAATGATGTGCAGTTTTCCCCTCACCGAAGTGTCTTGTGAACTTCATGATGCCCATTTAATTCTTGGATAGTTCCAATCAATTCCTGTCCACTTGAAATAAGAATGATGTGCAGTTTTCCCCTCACCGAAGTGTCTTGTGAACTTCATGATGCCCATTTAATTCTTGGATAGTTCCAATCAATTCCTTGAACACCAACTTAAACACTATCTAAAGCAATCTAATTGTTACCTTGACCATCAATGGTCATGCCAAGCTCATTGGTTTATATGGTCATGCTCAAACCCCTCAAACCATGGCACAACTACCCACCCTACCTCGTGGGTTACATTTGAAACTAAACCCATGGCACTCATTTGCAACATGGTCTTCATGGCACCTTGAATCCGTGAACCAAGGAACATTCAACTACTTATCAAAATGGGTCAATTGTCTAAGTCTCTCCAAGTTATCTTGTGCAACCTCTATAAATAGGTCACATCATGCAACTCTGCCAGGTCGTTTACCAATCTAGAACATCTCACTTCTACCTGGAAAGGCCGTCTTCTGCTCGCATTGTCTAGCTTTGCAACTCGTCCATCACAACATGTGGTGCTTGCTTGGACCACCTGAGCAATCGAGCGAGGGTACCCATTGCTTGCGCCAAGGCAAGGGCATTATAATATGCATGTTGAGAAGCACCACTAACAACACCATTACCAACTTACTAGCTATGAACACCAGCAGGGGCTTACTCACTTCAACTCATGCCGCAAATTAGAATAATTAAAATGATTGTTGTTATCTCGATAAAACATTGGTCTAAAATTAAAATATTTTTCATTAATTTAATTGAGAATTTAAAACACCATTACATAAACAAATTCAATTTGAATGTGTTCTAAACGACCAATATCCAACATGTAACATTAAATGCTATGACAAGTGGATTATAGATCGTCAGGGCTAAAGCAAATTGAATATTACTCACCGTGTCCCGCTACCTAAAAAAAAATCAGGCTTTTTTAATTAAAGCACACTGCATTTTGCTTTATTATATTCCACTCAATTTTATTGGTTTTTGGCGTTGAATTTGTGACATAAAATCTATACCAAGTAAACTGGTCCACAAAGAAATTAATGCAATACTCCGTACATTTTGTTTTGTCCCCCAATTTCTTTGCCCGTCAGCTTTACTGAAATGGCAGGTCTAAAATGGCAGAAACATGTGCAACAATATGCCACTGGAGTCGGGTGTAAGTACGTCAGCGGAAATGTAGTACACAGGCAAACATTTAATGTAGACCAGGCCTGGAATTTCTGGTTCAACTTCTCTGTCAAGTAAAAATTTTGCAAGCGGCTTTTTCGTTTACGTTTTTGCCTAAATTTTTTTTAATATAAGGAAATTATGTAAAATCCATTCAGTAAAATGTAAAATGGACAGCTAATTTATGGTAAGCATCAAAATCCACATTCCATTTATTGTAAGAAACAAATCTTTGTCAGCTCAACCTGAATCCATTTTTAATAAGTTATTTAGGGTCGGAAACAAATCTTTGACAGCTCAACCATGAATCCATCTTTAATGAATTATTTTGATCACAATGAAAATGCCAAAAATGCAAACTACAACCATGAATCCATCTTTAATAAATTATTTTGGTCACCAATGAAAATGCCAAAAATGCAAACAGCAGCTAAAGTATGAATCCATCTTTAATAAATGATTTTATTCACCAATAAGAATGCCAAAAATGCAAACAACATGTGAACCATGAATCCATCTTTAATGAATTATTGAATCCATCTTTGATGAATTATTTTGGTTATCAATGAAAATGTCAAAATTGCAAAAAAACAATTCAACCATGAATCCATCTTTAATGAATTATTTTGATCACCAATGAAAATATAAAAAATGCAAACAACATCCATACTACAATAAATGAGATTTTTGTTATATTTCATAGAAAAATGAAAATTATATGGAGAATTTAAAGTATCTTATTCCTTTAAAAAAATTATTTTAAATTCTCTATGAAATATAACAATTAAAATTAAGGTAACACCAGCTTGAATTTTCATTCCCAATGCTTTATGTTGGAGTTACAAAATCTTGAAAAATTTGAACCAACTGAAGGCCTCAAATAAACAAAACCAAAAATTTGAACCATCCATGACTTTTTCAAATGCTCAAATGAAATATTCACTTAAAGAACAACTTTAATGAATACACTCAGAAAAAGACTATGAGGATAAAAGTGAAGAGACATTGCATCTAAATTAACTTGTTGGGGAAGGTCTTTTTTCCTGACTTCGTGTTACCATTGACTTTGATGTTACATGTACTTTATTCTTCTTTTCGACTATCATCCAAACTTTGTTTACAGATGTTGGACCATTTGTAATGTCTATGATACCTAGATTTTCTTGATTTGAAACTTCTTGTTTTTCTTGATCTAAAACCTCAGTAACATCAACTTGATCCACCCAGCATGTCGATGGCTTAGTGGATTGATGTATCCGAAGTCCCTTATCTGAGTCCTAAAGGATAGATGTTTTTTTCTCCGACTTCTCGGTGGAGTTTTGGCATGAGTCTTAAGATAACAGAGTGTTTTGAATAGGAGGATCTGATTGAGAAGGCTTTTCATTGTCTTGTGGAGGCTCTCTGTAGGCTTTTGAAATTACTTGACAGTCGTCATTAGATCCAACCCACCAAGTGGATTTCCAATGCTTTCTGATCTTCCTGGACCCTTTGGGACAATGGGATGCAAGATGACCTGTTTCAAAACAAGATCCGCAACACAAGGAGACTCTCTCATAGTCAAGTTTCTAAGGCCAAGAGTAATTTTTACAAAGAAGGAGACCAAGGTTTCATGCACAAACCTGAGTTTCCCCAAAACCACAGGGTTGAGTTGGAGATCAGATCACGACCTTCTTGAATGTCAAACTCAACTATGAAAAAACTTTTTGCTCAAGAATAAATGAAAGCTTGTTGTTACAAGATAAGGATCCAGAGATCCAGGTATTAAGATCTGCTAACTTTGACTAAAAACCATTGAAGCGACATACCAAACTCAAGGATTTGTAATATTCCTCCTCTTCATCAACATCTTATCCTATGAAAATGACAAAGAATGGAGCTTCTTGAACCCAAAAAAATAAAGACGAGGAAGCATAAACTCTCTGAACAATATCATAAAAAAAAACAACAGGCAACAAAATAAAACCTAACTTGAGCATGGATATGGAAGAAACGAACCCACAAATCGAGATACCAATAGTGGCGATTGAGTCCACCTCCATGTCAAAAGAAGTTGGAGCGAAGACACCAAAGCCACTCCATGGTTGTCAAAAGAAGTTGGAGCGAAGACACCAAAGCCAACTAGCACCGGAAACGAACGACCAAGATTAAACCCTAGTTGTCATGGACAAAAGCCAAAGCCACTCCATCCCTTCACAAAAAATCACTTATAAATTATTGATATTAACCCTAATTAATTAAAAATATTGTTTTCAAAAATTCAACATTTATTACAATTCTTCCTATTTCCCACTTAAAGTTAAATAACCATAGTGGATCAGCAAAGAAACCATCACTATAGTTGTAAGTGAAAATCAATTTAATTCATTTAAAATAATTATTAATTTTTTAAGATAGTAAAGATTACGTATCCACATCAATCCTTAGCATGGTTGAATGGTTGGATTTTAACAACACGGAGTGGCATAGCAACACACTCCGTCACCCACTATCCTACACCTCGGGGACATTAGGCTTTCTAATTTTAATAAACAGTGATATTCTTATTTTTTCACATTTTATTATATCTATTAAATATGTTCTAAAATTAAAAAAACTTTCATGAGAACTCAGGTAAACTTTGGTAAACCCTCATTTTTTTAGGTTAGATCTGCAAATTTGAGTGGTTAAGTTTGTATAATCCTAATTTAAATGGTTAAGTTTGTATAATCCTAGTACCTAGAGACTTTTCATCATGTTAAATCCATTTATGCATTCAGAAATACAATTTAAACAACAGAAAATAAAAAATTTATCCAAATTTACAGAAAAAAAACCCAAAAAACAAAACGTTTAACCAAAACCTTTACCGTTCTGAAATTAAAAAAACGTCATATATAACGTCAAATTCGAGGCAAACTGCTGTGATTGGGTTATAGGATGAATTAATGTACTCCCACTGAGTTGGGTAGGGTTGCGGTATCATAGTTTTCATGGATGAAGTAGAGTTGAGGGATGGAGTGAGATTCTGATAGTACTGTCTGTGCATGTCCAGAAGCTCCAACTCACCCTACATATACAGACACCTATGGGAGCAGACTGTCAACTGTTGCTGCAGCAGACAAATCCAAGTGTGTTGATGACAATGAATACGTCAAGTAAGCGGCGCTCATTCGAAGTATATATGTGAATATATATATATATATATAGTTTGCTTGTTCGTATTGTGGAAAGTGCCTGTGCAGTGATAAACATGGTAAGGTCCACTGAAGTAATGGTGGGATCAGCCTCAGCCTTCCACCACTGTAGAAGGAACCGTGAATATCCTTCATTTTCTTCTGCGCTCCTTGAAGAGATTTCGAGGTCAACTGAGAACTACACCGTCGAAGATGAGAAAATTAATCGCCTAAGGCGGGAGATGAAATTCAGTAGGTACTCGAGCCTTGAAGTGCCCGCCTGCAAGGAGCCGCATGCAGCAGGGCAAGGGCAAGGGCAAGGGCAAGAGCCAGGGATAGAGATTGGCATATTAAAATACTTCCACGGCTATGTTGATCAGACTAGCGCTCAGAATGATAATTATAAGGATAAGGATAAGAAGAAGCCAGATAGAGAACAAGTCTTGGCCATGCTGTCTAATGCTTACCCAAGTAGTAGGCGGCCAATTTCCTCATCTGAGGTGGAAGCAAGAGCAGCAGCGGTTGCCTTAGTTTGTCGGCGGAACTGCAAATGGCAATGGCAGAGTAATGTTGCTCGCCATGGCTCTACTCATGGGAAAAAAACCGCTTCTTCTTCTTCATCATCACATGGACAAGTGATGAGAGATGCACTAGAGCAGACTCGTACGAGTAAAGTGAAGGAGACAACGAAGCAGCCAATGTCTCCCGGAAGAAGGCTCGCGAACTTTCTCAATTCCTTATTCATGGCTAAGAGGAAATCAAAGCGTGTCACTGCCGACAGTGGCCATCGCTCTGGGTCTGGGAAAACTCCAAGTAAAATAGAGAGCTGGAAATATAAATATGGGGAGAAGGAGAAAGCAGCTGCTGGGCAATATAATTCCGTTTCAGTCTGTTCGATGTCGTCCGTGACTAGTAACTGCACATCGACAGCTTCCAAGACTCCTAATTCCAATTCCTCGAGGCTGCATCACTACGAGATTTACAAGTCCAATCCCTGCAATGTCAGCAAAAGTGAGCATGCCATGAAGAGGTATGATGAATTCTCGTTTATAGACCACGCTTCTTCATGTCATAATCCTAAGCGGCTTAAGTCTTCCTTTGTGAACCCAAAGAATGGTATCCAAAGGTCTGTCAATTTTAATCCAACCAGTACAATATTGGACGAGTATGCTCGACCCTGGAACAGATTGGAGAATCATAACAGACATAGCTTGCCATTTCCGAGCAAAAACCTGAGGCGAGTTCAGTTGTTCGAAAAGGGTATGATTCCTTCTGAGTGTGTAATATATCATCAGGATCGCAAATACTCCAACAAACTTGTCCAAACGCAGGAGGATGAAAACGGTGATGATTCAGGCAGTGATTCGAGTTCTGATCTGTTTGAGCTCCAGAGCTTGAATGCAGTGGACATGGATATCTACTCAACAGAACTGCCCGTTTACGAAACCAATAATTTGGAGACCAGTAGAGCTATTGCCGAAGGATTACGGTGATGCCCGCAGGCAATCGTTAGTTTTACCTATTCTGTTTTATTCCTAATTTAATCCTAGTTCTGACTGTTCCGCATCATTAAAATGTGAAAAAGTAAAACCTGTCAAACTCTTTGAAGTTATGTTTATGTGATTTTTAAATGCCGGATCAATATGTTACCATTCTAGATTCTCACGTCTATCGCATTTTCTTAACAAATAAAATATTGAAGCATGACTGATACTGGTCAATTGAACTTCTGCTGCTCTCTTGGTATTTGTGGATAGATTTAAAATGATTAACTGGACGTTTTTTCTTCTTTAGATGAGTATACAGTCTGAGTGGGTTTAATGGTTAAGAATATGTGTTTCCTCTTAAGAGGTCACAGGTTCAAATCCAGAGGAGTAGGGTATGTATACCTTTGTAGACTTTACCAGTCAAATGGCTGGGCAGAGGGGGTTCCTTGTCCCACAAACAAGGAGGTCTCATACACCAATTTGGTGTGCTGGCTTGGTATAGGTATAGGTATTGGTATTGGTTAGCTATTTTATGAAATAGTTTTTTTTTTTGGAATTTGGCTATATAAATTTATAAGAATCACTATTTTTTGTTATTCAAAATTCATTTTTGAATGTAGAAATGAATTTTGTTATTCAAAATTCATTTCTGATTGTAAAAATAGATTCAGCATGTTAAAAAATTTCAGGACATTTAAATTCTACAGAAATAATCACTTAAATCTACGAATACTACAATTTCTCACTAAATTTCAGGAAAATATCTTCTACACAGTATGTATCTGCATTAAATATGACCTGAACTGTTGCCTTATCAGGTAGTTTTATGTGTAGATGACCATCAGTTAATATGGATCTACGAACGAAATTATTACCAAACATTCTCTTTTGGAGCTACCATTAACCGTTTTCGATTGTATATGACAAGTATAGTAAACTTACATACTTTTAGACATTGCCAATCACAAAAGCCCAATTCACTTCAATTTAGTGGTCACTCCACTGTTTTGTTTTGTAGATTATTAGAAACAAACTTTCGTCCAATACTGAATCATGCTTTTCCTCTACCATAGTGACCTGAAGTGCTTTATCTGTTTAACCTAACATTATCTGTAATAATATTAGTCCCTGCTGAGTGGGGGGCTGCGGTGCGGTGCCATCAATGCAGAAACAGAACGCTCCGTCAGACCTACTTGAGGTTGCTAACGCTGCCACTCATATCTACTCGACAGATCACCAATATTATATAGAAATTTAGAATACTATAGTAGATTTGCATTGCCAATAAATTCATCTTTTACACAAGTCCACTATTCAACAATTATAACGCAGGAATTATAAATAACTTTAAAACAATCTGACCTACCCAGCAACCCTGCACCATTAGCTGTATGGAAATTTAAGTAAAATAACCAAGGACAATGATATTGGTTGTCACCAATCTCTTTTCTTCAAAACAGAGAGCCCTTCTCTGGGAAGCAAACAAATTCTACGGAAACTGTCGAGGCTGGGTGTTCAGGGCAGAACTTTTATCTTACAACCAACAATAATTTTCGAGAGCCCTTCTCTGTGAAGCAAACAAATTCTACGGAAACTGTCGAGGCTGGGTTTTCAGGGCAGAACTTTTATCTTACAACCAACAATAATTTTCAAACAATGTAGTAGCATTGACTAATAAACAAATAAACTTGAATCATTGACGGATTGTCTCAAAACCTTGAATCCTCAATAACCACAAACAGTGGGTTGCTTTTAGTGAACAGGGCAATAATATAATCTTAATTGCACTCACAAAGTATTTGATCAATGACCTTGTCGCAGAGTTTCAATACCAGCTCGACATACTGGTCCATTCTCTGTTTTCAATTTTAAGTGATATAACCCGCATGAATAGAACTCATAATTGCCAATAAAAATCGTTGCTCTGATAGATTAGATTAGAGTAAGTTTATTTATCTGATCAAGTATGGTATGGTTATAAAGAATTTTTTATTTTACCCATCACATATTCTTTCTTTATTCCCCGATGATTTAGTAAAGACTTGGCAATTTTAAGTCATCTTCACTTGAGTTGCAAGTGGTTTTGGATGAAGTTTGAAGTGATTTTAAGGAGCTTCTTGTTGTCCATGTTGTTTATCTTGTTCTAGTACATTAAGTATGTAATCATAGCCGTGCTTTCAATAGGTGATAGGTTCGCTCGGTATGAAGAGGATAGGATAGGGTATATTTCCTTTAATTTTGAGATTATAAGTTATAAAATTCTTTTGGATCCACTCTATTTTTCTCCAAGATTCTCTAGAGATACTGCACACCCAAACTTCACATCTAGATAAGATAACATGAGTGACAAGAGTTTCAAAGATGTCTTATTTCTTATCCCATAGCCAAGGTTCCACTAATTTACAATTGTTTTCAAACCCATAATAAACTTTCTACCCTCCATTTATCATTTTCTCAACATTTTAGTTCCAATTGATCTTGTTATGAAGATCGATTATGAGATATTTGCATGAAGACACTTCCTCTAAGTTGTTGTTGTCATAAACAAAAGTATCATAGGTGATTTTTTTGGATTTAATTATCATAACCTTCATTTTGCCAATGTTAAGTCATATCTGTAATAGGATAGCTTTAGAATGTTTATGTCATTATTTTTCAATATCTCCTAGTAGCAAAGAGGGCAATTGGAGGGAATTTCAACATGGTAGGATGTGATTAGAAATACAAAAAAAACAAAAATTGTAAGGGGTTAAGTGATCCAGATTTTATGAGCAGAACAAAATGAATACAAATTATTAAAATATGTTTAACACAGAATAACAGAGATAC
>CBVK0100603585.1:0-16686 GCA_900067695.1 Picea abies | reverse complement strand
GGTCGTAACTTTTGCATACGATCTTCGTTTTAGGCGTGTGATAGCTCGTTGGAAAGGTATTGTCGAGGAGATTCATTTTGTGGGATCAATCATGCCTTTGTCTATCATTGAGAATATCAATCTTGAAAAATCTTCATTTAGGCCCTCAAAATGGCCCCGTAAGTGAAAACCTGCTAAAAATAGTAAATTGCCAAAATGGTCAGAAAAATGTTTTGAGCCATTTGGAAAAGGTGGGTGGCCCCCAATATCCACCTGGATCAAAGAAAATGGAAATTATATTTTTAAGCCCTAGACTGTTGTATGAACTTTTATAATGGATTGAATGACAAAGATTGGGAATTGGTTCCCCCCCATTTATTTTATGAGTATATTGATGTGACTATGTAATGGAATGTATGTTGGATGTTGTACATGTTCATATTTTTATTTCTTTATGATTGATTCTTGATTCATTGATTATCATTATGTAAGACACCCAACCCCCTAAGTACCCTTTTGAGGGATGGGGTAGTAAAATTTCACTTTTTCTCAATCATCTCAATACCTATTCTTGAGGACACCATTATATTCTAATCATCAATATATTTCCAACGACTGTCACCATTCTCCAAACAGATCCCTGGATCAAAAGTTATGGCTTTCCAAATTCTTGGCCCTCATTGGCTAAGTTCCACCTCACTACTACATGGAATCCATGTGGCTTCCTAGCCCATGTGTCATCTGACATGGCACATTCAAGGCTCCGACATGGAGTTTCCATATGGTTCACCAACCCATGGTTCTGAATATACGAAACCTCTCTTCATCGTCGTCATCATCGGGAATTTACTCCCATGAATCATCAAACACTCCAACTCTAAAATTTTGATGATGATATCGTACCAGGACTGCACTAGATCCAACCTTCCTTGGGTTGAGAATACTACATATTTGGTTGCATCGACGATCCCTTATATCATGTGGGTTATCGCTAGCACCCCAACCAAAAGTTTCGACGACAACCCCATATCGAGAGTGTGCCAGATCCAACCTTCCTTGGGATGAGCATCCTATGGATCTAATTGTGTTGATGATCCTAACTAGCATGAGTATTAATTCTCATCTCCCAACCTTTTATTAAGGAAACGAGTGGGGTTGATATATGATGTACAATCATGATTATATCATGACAGATCATCGATCAACAATTGTCGTTAACCTTGACATCTCGTCATTGTTGGAATTTGTATTCATTCCCAGTCTCTGGGATAAGCCTGACTTTCCCCAAAAAATGGATAGGATTTCCCTACTTATGTATCTAATAGTTCAGATCCCAGTCAAATATTTAATGGTTTCTAGTCCTCTCCAAGACACACGTGTCTCTAGCCGAATCCGCTCTTGACACCTATCACTTTGACAACCACATTGGATGTCATGTTGGCACACCACATCATCCTAATGTGATCACTCATTATGTAACCTGTAAAGGGCCCTTTGGAAATATATAGTGGATATTTACTCCGACCTAGCTCCGATCAATATCTCTCGTGGCATCATTGATACCTTTATCGTCATCGACATTTTTCCCAACACACGACCTTGCTAACCTTTCATACTTGACCCTGTGGGGTCCACCACAGATTAATTGTTTTCATTTCTTCACAGTCACCCTCCATTCAATGACTCATACCTCCCATTGAAGTTTCTCCTACCAGAGTGCCTTGTAGAACCTGCAATAGATGAATGGTTGGAATTTCGTCACAACCCTCACTAATTAACGACCCAGATATTCCCTCGGATTTCCTTCGTTGGAGTTTAATTATGTTACTAACTCTAATTAGTACCCTACGGTGAATGGTTAGGATCTCTTAATGGGGATCTAATTGCAAGGATTAAGACACTTTTCCTCACGTATGAAACCAACAAGGTTCGTACTCAACCCGACCTATGAATTTCAAATAACACATGTCCACCTCTGTACATGTTGGTTGCCACCTGTCCTAACACATGGCCCTGCCACCTGGTCTTGACATGTGGCACTCATAATCCAACACAAGGTCCTACCTAAAAAATTGATTCTACTTAACACATGGCACAATACCCATGTGACACATGTTCCAAATTCCACATGCCATGTGGAGCAATTGCAATTGGACAAGTTATCATTAGGTGTACGGTCCTTCTCAATTTGCAAGATTATAGCTCAAACCCAATGGCTAGGATCTAATATTCCTGTCTTCAATATATGGTCTCGATCATCCATTAGAGTTATTCCTTCAGAGTGCATCTCCTTCAGGTCTACAACTTACTCCGAACGATGTCCTTTGAAAAAAAATTAGGGTTATTTTATCTCGTTGAATCGATAGTTGAGATATGGTCTATCCCAATTTTCACCTTCGCATCAAACAACGACTGAATATTACCATCACACCAAATTGACGGCTGCAATCCTTTCGAGGAGAAAGAATGGCTTCTCACTTCCCAGGAATATGTGGGGCCTTTGCCAAGGATCGAGAACTAAGAGTTAATCTTTCCCTTGCTCCGATCAAGGTTCTATTTCTCACCTTAGAGTCCCCCCACCAGATTTCTCCTCCTTGTTTTTCCCTGAATCATCATCTCCAATGGGATACCTAGACCTATCTATTTCACCATATTGATGGTCAAGATAAAATCTCACCCTTGCTCTGATTAACGGTCCAAATATCACCTCGGAATCTCCTCATCAGAGCCCATCTCCAAAACTTACTCCTAGTGGCACCCTACAATGGATAGTGGGGATATATTATCTCCCCAGATCAATGGTTGAGATTTAATCATGCCCCTACACTGATAAAGGGTCCATATCTAAATTCGATTCCAAATTGATGGTCACGATTCCTCCGAGGTAAAATAAGGGTTTTTCTCAGGATTAATAGTCTAATCCAGGACTTAGACAAATTTCACGAGGGTATTCTCTGGTCCTTTTCAAGACTTCTGAGTTTTCAATAACTCTCTCCTGGGTCCAAGGCATTCCATTTCCTACCCAAGGTGCCTCTGTTTCATCTTATCCCCCGGGAATTCCTTTGTGGGATGGATTCGAACATGGTGACACATAGGTGCACACACACACACACACACATATCAATATCCACCAGGGAACTTACAATAAGAAGGGATGTTGGGTCATATTTCAACTTATTATATAAGAGAGATTTTAGTTATTTACATACTCAAGATACTATAAGGATATACATCAAAAAAGATTGTCACAGACATAAACTTGTAGCTAATTTTCTAAAGAAATAGATTGTTTATAATCAAAGACACTAGGATATCCAAGCATATATATTTCATACATGCATGAGGTCATCTCTAACAATTAACCATCAATCTCACAAGTTAGGTATTAATATCAAGAATCACCATACTAAACATTCAACCATATATATATATATATATATATATATATAGACACACACAGAGAGAAGGATAAACAAGTTACTCATCTATAACTTAGGAGTTGTTGGAAACTATTGAAGGGTATGCCACTCTCCAGCCAACCATAGGAAAGGTTTCACTATGCACTGTTATATCCAAGCACCCTCGATCCAGGATACAATGTCATGAGGAAATTTCTCAGCAAAATTAACTAGGTTCCTCTGTTCTTTCTTCTCGAACCCTAGATTTCTTCGTCTCTTCATCTATATGTTCATCCTTTTCCTTGTGCCCCCTTGAACCAACCATATATTCATACCCCAAACTTCAAGGTAGCATCAAAATATTACCGACCAAACTATTCCCATTCCTCTCCTTGATTTTTTTAGAGGACTCCCCAACCACTATCTTGACTGGTAATCAAAATTTTGGGTAGAGGATGGTTCAAGGTTTGCACTCCTTTTAATTTTGACAAAATATTATATTGGCAGGGTCATTTCAACCATTGAGGGTCTCCCTCTTTCACCATTCCTCTCATGACATTGTAACCTATGAATGAAATCCATTTAGCAGTAGTTCAACAGCTCCATGTTTCATTAATAACCAAATATTCACATGACATAATTTATCAAAGGCACATTGTCTTTAAATAATCACATAGAAGGTATGTCTAAATTTTTCTTCATGATAATAGTTATATTTACACATTGGGGGGAAAAAGGGTCTTACAATCCCCTCCCCCTTAAAGGAACATCATCCTTAGTGTTCTATCTACCGCAAAAAACTCTATATACAACAGTGAACAAAAAAGGGTATGCATGTTTCATGGCATCCTCCAGTTCCCATGTAGCTTCATCGGGACCAAACTGTTTCTAATTCACCTCAACCTGTGCAACGGTTTTTTTTCTGAGAGGTATATATTTTTTGTCTAGGATACATTTTGGTTATGGCAAGAATTCTCCCTCTAGATCCACCTGGATTATAGACTAGTCAATTATGTGAGAAAAATCATGTGCATGCTTCTTTAACAATGAAACATGGAAAACATTATGTGCTTTCACCGTGGGGGGTTAACGATAATATATAATCTATATGTCCCACTCTACCCAAGATTTCAAAGGTTCCACAAAACCAAGGTGCTATATTGGCATTTGTTCCCATCCTCAAGGAAATTCTTTTGGGCTTAACTCGGAGAGACACATGATCCCCTACTTTAAACCCTCTAGGAGCCCTATTTTTGTCTGCATATATTTTCTATATATCTTGGGCCACTTTTATAATTTTTTTTATTCAAGCTACTTGTTGCTCCATATCCTTTAGCATGTCTATCCCAAGTGTAATCATGTCTACTAGGTTGTCCCAGTTAATCGGTACATGGCATTGTCTACCAAAGAGATCCTCGAAAGGACTCATTTTCAATGACTTATGATAGTCATTGTTGTAGGAAAACTCTACCAAGGGTAGGTATTCTTTCCATTTCTTGGGTTGTTGCATCACCTGCATCCTTAACATGTCTTCCAATACTCAGTTTACCCTCTCTGTATGTCCATCAATTTGAGAGTGATAGGTTGTACTAAATAACAATTTAGTTCCAAAACTAATAAACAGAGATTTCCAAAATTATGAGTTGAATTTTGCATCTCTATCAGATATGATTTCCCTAGGCATCCCATGTAGCCTAAATATTTATTTCATGAAAATGTTGGCAATATTTATTTCCTTTCCAGTGGACTTTAACAGGATAAAGTGAGCATCATTTCCCAACTCGTCCACAACTACCATAATGACATCATTTTGTCTGGTTGTTTTAGGTAATCCTGTGATAAAATCCATGGAGATGGTTTCTCATTTACACTCTCATATAGGTATGGGATGGAACAACCCTACTAGGTGATTTCATTCCACCTTAACCTGTTAGCATTCCAAACATTTAGCTAAAGTATTCGCTATGTCCTTTTTCATTCATGGCCAGTAAAAAAAATTCTTGGTGGTTGTTATCATTTTTGGGAAACCAGGATGACCAGTATATGGTCTTTTATGCAATTCATCCATGATGAACCTCTTCATGTTGTCACAATTTGGGATATACAACCAACCTTCATATATTAGTAAGCCATCACCCAACAGTTGATAACCTTCATACTTCAATCTCGTGGGTTCTTGTTCTAGATATGTCTTTACATTTTTTTAAAAATCATTTGTTTCTTGTGCACTTCTTACTCTTTTCTTGATGTTTTATTCACATGTGCTTACATCTACCAAGTAAATCACTTTCATGATTCTACTAAGGGCATAAACCACTCCATTTTATTTTCCCTTGATTTGTTTGATTTCAAAATCAAATTCACTAAGGAGAGCAATCCATCTAGCTTGTCTAGCATTTAGTTTGGGCTGGTAAAACAAATTTCTCATCCCACTATGGTCTATCATGAGAACACATTTTCTTCCTAGGAGGTAATGTCTCCACATTTTTAAGGCATGCATTATGGTAGCTAATTCTAAGTCATGGCTCACATAATGTGCTTCATTTTTATTCAATTTCCTGGATTCATAATAGATTGCATACCCTTCTTGCATGAGTACTCCTCTGAGTCCTTCTTTGTAGGCATCTATGCACAAAAGGAAATAATTTATTGGGTCTGCAATCTTTATCACATATGCATTGGTCAATAAATGTTTCAGTTTCTGAAATCTCTCTTCAAACTCAGTTGTCCAAACAAATTTGACTCCCTTTTTCTGGAGGGAGGCGATTGGATAACCAATTTTGTAAAACCCCTCTATGAACTTTATATAGTACCTTGATAGGTCCATAAAGGATATGATATTAGTTACAACTTTTGGTGTAGTCCAATCCATAATGGATTTGATATTTTCTGGATCAACTACCACTCCTTCCTCACCGATGACATGGCCTACGTAATGAACTTTCTTTTGGAAAAAGTCACACTTACTAATATTTTCATAGAGTTTTTTCTCTCTTAGCACTTGAGGTACTAACTTGAGATGTTCTTCATGCTCTTCCATGTTCTTAGAATAGATTAGAATATCATCAATGAAACAACACACCATTCATCAAGCACATGAAGGTGGTTGGTGCATTCGTAAACCCAAATGGCACTACTATATATTAATAGTGCCCATACCTTATCCTAAATGTTGTTTTGTGGATGTCTTCATCCTTAATTATGACCTAATGGTATCTATACCTCAAGTCAATCTTGGAGAAAATTGTAGCACCCCTTAACTGGTTAAATAAGTCATCAATTCTCGGCAAGGGATACTTATTCTTAATTGTCATTTTGTTGAGTTGTCTATAGTCTATGCACAACCTGAGTGTGCCATCCTTCTTCTTCACAAACAAGGATAGTTCTCTCCAAGGAGAAACACTAGGCCAAATAAAACCCTCGTCCAACATCTCCTTCACTTGTAATTTGAGCTCAACTAGCTCCAAGGTACTCATCCTATAAGGTGCTCTAGACATTGGCACTGCTCCAGGTATAAGGTTTGTTGAGAAATCAATCTCTCTTTTTGGAGGTAGACCTGTACCTCTTCAGAAAACACATATTTATATTCTCTCAATATAGTATGGTCCTCTAGGCTTGGTTTCTTGTATTTCATACAAAGGATATCCTTTCCTGCAATACTTCTTCATTTGAAGGGTTGATATTTGTCTCACTGAGACAGGATTTTGAATTCCTTGTAGGGTCCTTCTCTTCCCTTCCTTATCTTCACACCCTAATGTTTTATTATATGTACATTCCAACTTGGTTTTATGGGAAGCCAACCAGTCCATTCCAATCATTATTTCATAAGATGCTAAGGGGAGTATTTTCAGGGTTGCTTGAGTACACAACCCATTCATAATGAGTTGGCATGTTGGTATGACCTCTATTACCTTCCTCTTTGTTCCATTAGCCAATTGTAACAACCATAGTTTAGCATGTTTCACATGTTGTAATTTACATTTCTCAATAGTTTAAGGGGAAACATAACCCGAATTGGAACCAGGTTCAATTAGAATAGAAACAATATGGTTAGTAATCATACTTTCCATTTCCACCACTAAGGCTTGGTGTCCTGCTTGTGTATTGTCCAAAGCTACATGAATTTGTGGCATACTCCTAACTGCATCATCAATTGTGGTATCCTCCTGGACGTTGTAGACTCTCATACTATCTTGCTTCCTATGATGGTATTCCCTTAGCAAACGTTCTTCTCCACATCTCCAACATGTCAATGGCTCTCTCTTTATACTATATGTCTTTCCTAGGGATGATCCAAAGGTTTTATTTCCACTCTAAGATGGAAATTTTTGTTGATTCACACTCTTAGTGGGAAAGCTCATATTAGAACTCTTCCCATAATTCTTAAAATTTTAGGGTTAAACCCCATTCTTCTTAAATCCCAGTTTACCTTTCTTCTTCCAGTCCTTGGAATATTATGCTTTGTGGTTTAATTGTTCATAGATGTACCTAGCCTTATGAATTACATCTTCCAAGGTGTTAGGTTCATCAAGCTCAATTATGATTTGGAAGCATGGAGGAAGCCCACTAAGGAATCATTGCATCTTCTCCTTTTATTTCTTTATATAGGGCACATACCTCAGTAGGTCTAGAAACTTGTCGAGATATTCATCTATGGTGAGTTTTCCTAGTTTTTGTTCATAGAAATCCTTAGTCTTGTCATCATAGTACCTTTCATACAGTTACTTCTTCTTAAATTTTCCCCAAGACATCTCCTTATCACAGATTCCCTTTACATTTCTAAGGTCCTCCCACTAGATAGAGGCCTTTCCATTCAATTTAAATATAACTATTTGGGCCTTCAAGTTTTCATAGTAGTCATGACCTCTAAAGTACTTCTTTGGACCAAGTATCCAAGATTATGCTTCTTCCCCTTTTTTTATTTCCCCATCAAAATTGGGTGGCGTGTATTTCTTAAATTATTTCAGGGTCACCGCCCTTGGAGTGCTTCTTCCTCTTTCTTTTCCTTTGAGAATGTGAACTGGTCTCACTGTTGAACAGTTCCTTGGAGCTTTATACTACTTCAATGGAGGATTCTTCAGATGAGTTTTTGACCTTAACATGCCTCTTGGCTCCATGTTAGGCCTTCTTGGGAGTGCTTCTTCTTTCATTGCTACTTTCAGGACCATACCTTTGTATCTCAGGTGGACTCTGGATTTTATCATGTTGATGTTTGTCCACATTACTAGTTGTTGTCTCATTTTGCAGCTACCTCTGTATATCTGATAGGATTTGCAGTAAAACTACATTTATTTCAGTTTTCTTTTCATGTTCTTTCATAAGCCTCTCATTATCATCCTTAAATCTTTGTATCTCTTCCATGAGAATTTTTACAGTTTCATCCAAATCTAGACGGGTTTCTACCACTCTCCTTTCATCAAACTCTTCTTATTTGTTATGGGATCCTTATCCCATCTCATGATATGTCACCATCCTTTTCTCTTATATCTTTTCTGGGAAAAAACATTGACTAGTTAAGTGTTGATAATCAACATTTTTTGTTAGTTACTCACCAATTGAGTCATGGACAACATAAAAAATAAAATTATGTAAGATGAAATCGACTTTATTATTTGTCATATAACAACACCATTCAACTCAGTGAGTTTAAAAATGTGTAAAAACAATAGAAAATCACAATCCTCTATTTAGTGGTAAGTTTCTAATAGACTCTTATGAATAGGGTAGGTTAGGGTGCCCTCCCTTTTAAAAGTTCTCTAAGGAAGTTTATTTAACTCTTTCATGATCCCAAGTAGGCCAAGTGTTTTTTCCTGCTCTGATACCACTTTGTAAGAAATCGAACCCCCTAAGTAACCTTTTAAGGGATGGGGTGGTAAATTTTCTTATCAATCATCTCAATCCTCTTCTCAGGGGCACCATGATCTTCTGCTCGTCAAGATATTTCCAATAATTATAACCATGCTCCAAACAGGTCCCTGGATCAAAAGTTATGGCCTTCCAAATTTCTCATCCCTCATTAGCTAAGTGCGACCTCACTACCACATGGAATCCGCATGGCTATCTAGCCCATTCGTCATCCAATGTGGCATAGTCACGGCTCCAATGTGGCACTTTCCATATGGCTCACCAATCCACAGTTCTGACTCTACATAACCTCTCGTTGTCATCGTTGGGAATTTACTGCCGCGAAGCCTTAAACACTCTAACACTAAAATTTTGACAACGATCTCATATCGGGACTGCATCAAATCCAACCATCCTTGGGCCGAGCATCCTATGACTCTTCTTGCATCAATGATCCTATCTAGCATGTGGGTTATCATCAACACCCCAACTGAAATTTCTGATGACAACCCTATATCAAGATTGTTCTAGATCCAACCATCCTTGGGGTGAGCATCATGCAGATCTAATTGTGTTGGTGATCCTAAATAGCACAAATATTAATGCTCATATCCCCGCATTTTATTAAGGAAACCAGTAGGTTCCACATCTGATGTGTGATCATGATTATATCACAACAAATCATCGATGGATGACTGTCGTTAACCCTAACATCTCATTGTCTGTGACATTTGTATTTCTTCCTAGTATTTAGGCTAAGCCTGAATTCCCCTGGTGAATGGCTAAGACTTCCCTACCTCCAGATCTAATGGTTCAGATCACAGTCACATATATAAGGGTTTCCAGTCCTCTCCGGGACACACATGTCCCTCAGCCAAATCCTCTCTTGAAACCTGTCACTATGAAAACCACGTTGGTTGTCATGTTGGCACTCCACATCATCTTGATGCCATCACTCATTATGTAACCTATAAAGGGAATTTCAAGAATATACAGTGGATATTTACTCTAACCTACTGTCGATCAATGGCTCCTGTCGCATCATTGATACCTTTATCATCGTCAACATTTTTGGCCCACACGCGACCTTGCTAAACTTTCATACTTGACCTTATGGGGTCCACAATAGATCAATGGTTGTAATTTCTTCGTGATCACCCTGCAATCAATGACTTAGACCTCCCCTCGGATTTTCTCCTGTCAGAGTGCCTTGTAGAGCCTATGATACATCAACGATTGTCGTTTCGTCACGACCCTCTTCGATTAATGGCTCAGGTGTTCCCTTAGAGTTCCTTCATCAAAGTGTAATTATGTAACTTACTTTTATTAGTACCCTGTGACGAATGGTCAAGATCTCTTCATGGGGATCTAATGGGAAGGATTAAAACACCTATCCTCAGGTATGAAAACGATGAGGTTTGTACTGGGTCTGACCTATCAATTTCAAATTAGCATGTGTCCACCTCTATACACGATGATTGCCACATGTCATGACATGTGGCCCTACCACCTGGTCATGACATGTGGCACTCATAATCTAAAACAAGGTCCTGCCTAAAAACTCGATTCTACTTAACATGTGGCACAATGCCCACGTGACACATGGGTCAACCTACATATGCCATGTGGACCAATTGCAGTTGGACATGCCATCATTGGACATATGGTCCTTCTCAATTCACAAGCTTATAGCTCAAAACAAATGGATAGGATCTGATCTTCCTTTCGCTAATCTATGGTCGTGATCATCCCTTAGAGTTCTTCCTTCAGAGTGCATCTCCTTTGGGTCCATAACTTACTCTGAATGACATCCTCCGAAGAACAACTAGGATTATTTTATCTCTCCAGATCGACGACTGAGATATGGTCTATCCCAAGTCTCACCGCCCCATTGATCAATGGTTGAATCTTGTCACCATGCCAAATCAATGACTATGATCCCTCTGGGGAGAAACAAGGTCTTCTCACTTGCCAAGAAGATGTGGGGCCATTGGGACAGATCAAGAACTAAGAGTTAATATTTCCCTTGCTCTATTCAAGGGTCCATATCTCACCTTGGAGTCTCCTTATCAGAGCTCTCCTTTGTGTTTTACCCCAAATCATCCTATCCAATGAGCGTCTTGGACCTATCTATCTTGCGAGATTGACAGTCCAGATCTCCCCTCAGAGTCTCCTCATCGGATCCCATCTCCATGACTTACTTTGTATGGCACCCTATGATGGACAATGGGGATCTATTATCTTGCCAAATTGATGGTCGATATTTAATCCTACCCCTACACCAATAAAGGGTCCAGATCTAACCACCATTCCAAATCTATGATCATGATTCCTCCAAGGAAAAACAAGGGTTTTTCTCATGCTTAACAATCTGGTCCAGGACTTAGACAAATTTCATGAGGGTTTTCTCTAGTCCTTTTCAAGACTTTTGAGTTTTTCAAAACTCTCGCATAGGTCCAAGGCATTCCATTTCCTACCCAGGGTTCCTCTATTTCATCTTATCTCGCGAGGATTCCCTTGTTGAGGGGATTCAAACATGGTGACACACAGGTGTGTACACGCACACACACACACAACCATGTATTCTTCCCCCAGACTTCGAGGTAGCGCCAGAAGCTTCCCAATGGGACTATGCCCATTCCTCTCATTGATTTCCAAGAGGACTCCCCAACCACCAGCTTGAATGGTAATCAAAATTCTAGGCAGAGGACGGTTCATGTTTTTCACTCCTTTTAATTTTGACAAAGTATTGTCTTGGCAGGGTCATTTCAACCAATGAGGGTCTCCCTCTTTCACCATTCCTCTCATGACATTGTAACTTGTGAAGGAAATCCCTTCAACAATAGTTCAACAACTCCCTGTAGCATTAATAACCAAATATTCACATTACATAATTTATCAAAGGTCCATTGTCTTTCAATAATAACATAGCAGGTATGTCTAAAGTTTTGGTCATGATAATAGTTATTTTACAGACTGGGGAAAACAGAGGTCTTACACATTAGCATCTTGGGTGAGACCTTATTCAGAATTGATTATTAAATATGTCAATGTTAATGATAATTTCATAACCTTGGATGTACAATTATCACCAACAAACTACATATTTGTTTTGAAGTTGTTCATTCTAATGTATTTTGAGAATATGTTAAGAGCACATCCATGAGCCATAGTCCGTGATTTTTTATGTGTCAAACTAGGTTGTAAGTTGACTTGTGATCTAATAAAAATGTGTGTTTATAAAGATGTCAATATCTATGTCATCCATAAAATTACACAATAAATTTATTTCACTAAATTTTCTATTATGCAATTAATATAACGCATAAAAAATTTAAATCTCAAAGTAGAACCTTATTGTATTGTAATGTGACTTTGAAAAAATAGGTAAAAAGTCTATGCCATTATTTTCCATTTCCTTTCAAAACTGCCACTTTCCATGATACAAGCATTCCCTACACAATTAAAAGAGTATCAAGTGGATCTATATTTAAACATTTGTTTCATACATAAATAAAGAGAACACTTCTCAATCATTAAATAATCATGTTCTACATTCAAGAGAACACTTCTCAATCATTCAATGGAGATGAATAATGTTGAATCTTCATTCTTATTTATATTAAGAGCATTTTAAATATGTTACAATTTGGATTTTTTGTGGTTTTTTTTTTAACCATTTTTGTCTAAAATTTAGCTACAAATTGTTAGAATTGCAGATTTTAATTGTTGAAGTTGCATAATCCAAGTGTAATAAGAGTTTTTGAGGACATCAAATCCATTTTTACAATAAAAATACAAATCCAATAACAAAAAATTACAATTCCAACCATTTTTCTATAGTTGAAATTCGATAAAATTATAAAAAAAAATCCAAATCATAAAACAATTAGACTTGTCCTTCATATTATGCAAACCCTAACAATCCCCACTAAATAAATCCTCTCTCATTACACTTCTCAGTCGAAGCTATTTTTTTCTCTCTCATTATGAGTGGAGGTCCTCTCTCATTGCATTTCTTAGTCCAAGTTATGTTTTTTTTCCTTTCATGAGGAGTGGGGTCCTCTCTCATTACACTTCTTGGTCAAGGGGTCCTCTCTCATTACACTTGTTGGACAAGGCTATGCTTTTAATAATTCTTTCCTAACGTCATATTCTTCTCATCTCGAGGATTTGTTTCCCTCGTCAAATTTCAAACAAGAACATATAATTTGTTGTTTGAAAATGTAAACCCAAATACCTCTAATCACATTTTCGCAATGATTTTAATCTCACAATTCCAAAAAAATATGGGGTGCATGTGTTAAATTATTGATGAAGACTCGCGAAAAGTGAGGGAATATAAAAATGATAAACAACGTCACATAAAAATGAACTAAAAAGTTAATACGCGAACTTCATTGTTGGAGGTCATATTATTATAACATCGTTTTTATACGTAAAGGTTAGAGTCTTTTAAAAACTCTGTACATGACGTGTCATGAAAGGAAAGTTTAGGAAAATTTGGAAAATCTTCCTAACTCTGTACATGACACTATGAAAGGAAAGTTTAGGAAAATTTGGAAAATTTTAAAAACTCTGTACATGACACTATGAAAGGAAAGTTTTGGAAAATTTTCAGTTTATGTGTAGTGAGCACATCATCTTCTACATGGTTTATTTTGAACATGCTACTCTCATACTTTGTCTTACTCAACATTATGATTGGGGTCACTACGTTCTCGGTTGTGACCATCACCAACTAGCGAAACTCTAATATCTCCTAAATTGTACCCATCAAGTATATCTTTTATATTACAATAACAATTTGGGTTCATCAATATCTCATTTTGGTATTTGTTAATCATATGGCTTGATCATGAATCGCTTTGATGATTTAAATAATTATCATTCTTTATTAAGTAGTTGTAATAAATATGTTACATTTGTTTATGCATTTCAAAATTCGGGCATTTATTAAATAGCCAATTTGTCATGCAATTATTTGAGGTTACATATTAAGATTATTGTCTAGATTTGTTTGAATTTTCTCTAAGTTTTTCTAGAAACATTACATCCCCAAATCTCACAATCATAAAAAAACATTAAAATAATAAAAGTTTCAAAAAAACACATGATGTTTCCCAAATATAAATCCATAGTCCCACTTGAATGCACACATGTTTGAACATACTAAATTAAGTGTACTAGATTACAAGATTGACTAATAAAAATTGTATGTTAATAATGAAACAACATCCTTACACATAATCACTTATATAAACCAAAATATCATACATCCATAATTAAACAATAATAACTTCACGCAACATTTTATAACAACATATGGGCATAAGTAGAGTTGTGGCTTTAAGTCACAATAAAGTTGAGTATATGTAGTCATCAAATTTCATAGATAGATGTCTATATGTGTGTATATATACAAAATTAGGTTCGATCAACCCCATGATTTTGATGATTGATGTATACTAATTAAAAACATAAGATAGATTATTATACAATCGGTTTTCATGCCGATCAACTTATTTTCATATATATATATATATATATATATAATTTATTTTTCATATTCGATATAGTAGTGTTCCTTTATTATTGTGTTTGATGTTTCATTGCAATGTGACTAAAAATACAAGAGAGCCAATTTAATTCCATATCTAGTATTTTTTTTTTAAAGCACATGGGGTAGAAATTCTATTAAGCTAGCAAAGTATCATACAGACAAAAAGCCTTTGCTATTGGCCTACCACTTGGGAAACCAGACTAGTAGCAAAGGTAGAGTTTCTCAGTCCAAACTGTTTGATAAAAAATTTAAAACAAAATCTTGAGACCTAGAAAATCAACAAAACATCCTTCATGGGATTTACTATTGGCCCTGGATCTGGGTCTTCTATGATAATTCATGACAAACATCGAAAACAAAAGAAGTCTTAGTGACCTAGTAGCATCACCAATCGATCCTGAGTCTGCTCTGGGGTCGAATTCACTATACTTCTCAGGGCTGAAGCTGTCACCACCGTACTCGACTGGGGCAAGCGAGCTAGAACTTCGCGCAACATCAAGTGGAGACCATCTAACTGCAGTTCCATGGTATTCTGAGCCTCCTCCATGGTCTGAAACATCTATCCCAAGAGATTCTTGATGTGTCAATATAGCTCCATGGTCTTCCAGTACTTTGTGTCCCTTGCCCGAGTCATCCCTACATTTGGAACCCATCGAATTGTTGAGTCTTCCACTTCTTGCTCCATATTCATAGTTCGCTCCTAGTGAACAAATTATTTCGCTTCTTCCAAGTGGTCTTGAAAATGAGGAGGGATGGAAGTATAGAAGGAGGTTGTTGCGTCGAAGGCATCTCATTGCGTTCTTGAATTCGGGACTTCATAACCATGCTGACGAGATGAGGGCCCTGGAGACGAGTGTCCTCAATGGTAGCCTATTGGGTAACCTTACGTCGAATACATTACAGCCCAAACCCCCAAGCGAGGCCTACGTCTAACTCGCACAGTCTGGGGGAGGGTCTCTACTCCCCCTTCTCATTGAATATCTCGACAATTCTCCATTACACTCCTTTGATAGAGCTGCTTTTTAACTTGCCACCCTTCCTAATTATCCAAATAGTTGTAATTCCTTCCCTTCACCATCGTGCCGAGAGTAATAGAACCCATAAACGGGTCGCCTTTAATCACAATAAATTCCATTAAATGTTGGGTCTACGGCTGGAGTGTTGGCACTCCTCCTCCACATGTTGTTGGGTTGCAGTGCCATGTGGCTACACTTGGGTATACTCGTGTGGAACCTCGAAATGGGGGTCCATTCCCTCCTTCCTTATAATCTCACCTATTGATGTTGTATTTACTTGTCGCCTATTTGAACGTCTTCTATCTCTGACATTAATACCTTCGACTTCTTTGAGGTCCAGAACTATCTCGATCCCTTCCCCTAACTTTCCTCTCGGAGAGAGCATTATCTCGCTATCAATCATACTTATTGCCTCATCTAGTCTATGCCCCTGGTCTACCTGCCAACTAGGTTTGTTATTAATTTTGTAGCATCGATTTCCTTTCAACCTTGAGGTCTAGATCCCTATCGGTTCCCTTCCCTTACACCCCATACATGTGATTCCATATATAGTATTATATCGAATTGTTGGTCAATGTGATTAATAAATTACCTTCATAATAGGTGGATTTCATAAGGTAATAATAATATTAATAAATTACCTTCATAACAGGTGGATTTCATAAAGTAACAAGGGTTGCATGGAAACTCAGTCCCTTCCGAGTTAGTTGAGAAATACATGTTGAACAATGAAACTTAATATAACTAAATGCACAAGTAATGAATATTTTTTGTCATAAGATAATAATTGAGGGTTGTTTGTTATTCAAAATGTATCATGAACCGTAAGGTGAATGGAACTATAATATTCATAAATATAATATAAATATTATAAATATATTATAAA
>CBVK0100603584.1:0-16686 GCA_900067695.1 Picea abies | reverse complement strand
GGGGTTGGAGCCTCCTTCCAGTTGCAGCTATAAAACAAAGGAAGTTGGTGCTCCCAATGAATGTAATTCTTAAAGACATATAATAAAAATCATTCTTTGGTTTTCTCCCGCTTTGGGTTTCCATGTAAAACATTGGTGTACTATGTATGTGTGTGATTGATCATTTGTTCATTGTTTATTTACTATGAAACTATTGGATGATAATGCTAGATTGATATAACACTTGCATTTTATGGTGAAAGAAGATTAAATTTCTTTATTATTGATTCACCCCCCCTCTCAGTAATCCAACAAAAACAATGACATTTTCTTTATGAATACAACCATGAACCTATAATATAGAGTTTCCACATGAAAAAAAACCCTCAGTGCTCTTTATATCAATTTTTTAAACATGATACCACCTATCTAAAAACATCTTTTAAAATTCTTCATCTGAGAGTGTCCTTATCCTATAATAGTTAAGCAAGTTCCACCAAATGGCCACATCATCTTGTAAGTGTAAATTGATCAAATCTCTCCAATGCTCTTTCCGAAATGACTTCTCTTCTTTTAGAAATTATTCAATACTTGTGCCATCATATTTCCCTGTAAAATACATCTTGGAATAAATCTTCAAAAAAAAATTAAAGTTTAAAAATAACTTAATGTGCAAATCACACATATTTTTCTGGAAAAACCCTAAAAAACTGTTGAATTTAAAATGTTGATAACTTCACTTCCCGGACTCTGTTTTTGCTAATTGTTTTTTTGAAATTGGGTATATTTTCGAAAGGAATTCAAATATTCAATTTGTTTTGAAAAAATGTTCTTATAAATGTTCATATATAAATTTAATGTGCACCACCCTCTTTTTTCCTTTAAAAACAAAATCTGCAAAATGACCCAAAAATTTCTTCAATTCTTTGGCCAAGGAAAGTGATATGATACCAATTGTTATGTACCTGGATATATATGAAAATATATTTCAGAAATAACAAAGAATAAACCAAAAAATTCACCAAACATTCAACACAAGAAATAGTCAAAACCATTGAGGTAGGGTAACACCATATATTATTCCTTATGGAAGGAATGCAGTCCTCAAGCAATCCTTGCTTGTACAATAACAATATTCTTCATTGTGCTTCAATACATTACTTACAATTCTTTATATATATCTTTCTATATCCTAGGAACCTTCTATAGAGCCTTCTCACATTTATTATATTTAACTACCATAGTGGACATTATTTAATATAATGGAGCTATTCCAACTTACATTGAATGATTTCCACTAATAATACATAACCATATTCCCAATGGGTACCTCCCTAGGTACCCCATATTACTTACATTGGTATACTAAAATGTGTCCCTTCCTTTGGGGTGAAACACATTTGACCTATGCCTCCTAGTCTTCCCTCCTACAAGTTTGTCCAATTGCCTGGGTGTTTTCTCTCCCCCAGTGCACATAAATGTCTCCTTTTGGATTATCTAGTCCCTCCTCTTCCCTAGGCACTCTAGTATATTCCTTTCAAGTATGCAACATATAGATTCTCACACAATACTCACAAATTCTGATACTCCTATTCCATATTGCACACATTTCTAGTTAGGGTTTTGGATATTGGATCTATGCCCATCCACTGATGGAGAAATCAAAGTGCAGAATTAACCTCCCATAAAAAGACAGAGACCGCACTACCGATTAATTTGTTTTTGAAACAAAATTTACAATCTACTGGGAATGACACTATATGTGAAGGAAGTCATGGAATTAGTTTCACAATGACCTGCATAATAAAGTAGTTATAAAGGATGGATCATTGTGTCCTTTTATAGAGTGCACACTTTTCCCTCGCAAATGCAATATTACGATAGGTTCTGGGGTTGAAGAAGATGAAAAGAAAGACAAATCTCTCAAGTTGTTTCCTTTGAATACTGATGGGAACCTCAGATCATGATCGAATAGCTACAAAACACCATCATGTTTTTCCAGTTGTTTCTACGTAACTTCTAGAGGGAGAAAATGACCTTTGGAAACCCTAAACCTAATGTGTATAGAAAAAAGTCTGAGCTCTTTTTTTGCTCGATGGACATAGTGCCTATTTCTTTTAGTGGGACTTGAGAAATGTAGATCGATAGGCACGAGGGGAGGTCAGACCAATGGAGGGGAGGTTGACTATTTCAACTCCAAGTGAAACACATCTTCATATTTTATATCAATTGTGTTGAAAACAACTCTAACACCAGTGGATATTCCTCAACTAAGAAATCATGCCTTGTCTAATGGAGCCTTTGGATTTATTTTCAAAAAGAAATCATAGTCAACAACTCTTTATTTGATAAATTTAGAAGTGGACATGAAATGATAAATGGGAAATACATTGATTGAGAAACACTTTCCATAATTTCTCATCACTTTTCTTGTAAGATCAATTTTTAATTTATTACACCATATATTATCCTTCTTAGATTTAAATAACACATGTTTATAGAGATATGTGCGAGTTTTTTCACCTTGGAGGATCTTTGTAACATAGTTTGAACTACATAATAAATAGTTCGAGTGAAGAATTTTTTATAGGGTCCTCTCCATCCCAACTTTGTGATAGCTACAAGGACGAGTTGGTGTTGTACACAACCAATTGCCAATGAAGAATTGTATTCACTTTGGTGCTAGAAAACACATTGATCACAATTATATTTTTTGATATTCTATTAAGATATACTTCTTCCCTAGAAAAATAAGAATTTTTTGAAAACAATACAGAGAAGTTGCAGTTCTTTGGAGAACAAGAGACAAAACTAAATATCAATTCAACTCTAGAATCAAGTTAACTTGCAAACAATCTTTTTGTAGGTTTACTTGTACTCTTTTGAATACAAGATTGAATTAAGTCATTGTAAACAAGTACATTTTTGATAGAAGCCGAAACACCTCATTTCTTGAGTCTACATTGTAAATTTTGATTGTTAAGGGTGGAGTTGGAAGAAACCTTTGACGTATAATTTTGTCTTTAAAATGGATCGAGTCGAGGAGCCATTAGAGTTACTGAACACTCTAATCCTCTCTTCTGTGGAAAATACAGTCACAACTGACATAAAAAATCTCATCGATGTTTTAACCTATTTACAAGATGCATAGGACAAAATCAAATTTCTCCATCTTGAATCACAACTCCAAGAAGAAGAAATACAACAAAAGAATCTTTGACATTCTGAACTAGTCCTTGTTTAGAACAACCATATTTTCAAAGAAGATGATGATGCTGATCTAGATCCAAAACCACTACATAAGAAACTCATTGAGATATATTTAGATATGAATGTAGATGACAATCAACTTCCTCTTTCCAATTCAATCATCATACATTGGGAAGAAATCAGGAACACCAAACATAAAAATGGTATCTATTGGAGGAGGAAATTTTGGGGTTAAGTGAAATACACAAGGATAAGAGCTAAGGAATGGACCATGGGAGAAGTTTGCACCAAAAAATAAGGGAAAGTAATGCAAAAAAAGGGAAAAGGAATCAGTGCACAAGAAAATAAAGAAGACCAACACAAAATCCAAGAAAGAAAGGGTTGGATCTAAGAACAACCACGCGGAAGACAATTGGAAAGTGGGCAAGTGGAGTCCACTTAAAATTAGGGTTTTTGAGTCATAATGTAAGGGTTTTTACCCATTTTGTAATATAAATATGATGTATGAGGTAGATAGGAGATGTCTTAGAACTCTTATGGGAAGAGCCTATTTTGGAGAACCCTTTTGAGTCTTGAGTCTTTGATATGTTCAGTTTTGGCTGTATAGCCGAGGAGCTAATGGAGACTTATGGAGTATAATTGAGGGCTAGGATGACATCTATGAGGCTTGGTGCGACATTGTTCCACCTCACTTCACACCATTCATAAACCTTTGATATAGTGTGGGAGATGCTATTTTGATGAATAATAAGAAATAAATAGAAGATATTCGTGGACGTATCCCATGGGGGGTGAACCACGGTAAAAATGGTGTCATTGCATGTGTTTTATTTATTTTATATGATTTATGATGAATGAATGGTTAGATAAATGCATATGTTAGGGTTTATTTATAATTTTCACTAGTATAATCATGCATAATGAATGTTATTGAATGGATAAAAAAGTAGATATGATGAATGTTATAGTAGAATGCAGGTTAAAGTAGAAGTAAAGCTAAAAGGAACATCCCCAATCCCTTCCATGATTGTAGACACTTGGGTCATGTAATCACCCATAAGCCATATCAGGTGAGACTGCACTCTACACTCTGTGCATGGTGTATCCTTTTGGTTTACCATAAGGGATGATGGTGAAAAGGGTTTTGTTGGAGAACTAAGGTAGAATCCAGGTTAGCCCACACATCCAACAAATGGTTCCGTTGTTGGATAGAACTCAGAAGAACAACCTGGAAGGGGTTTGATGAATAAAATGCAATTGTAAAAAAAGGGATGTTGAGGCCATGGAATCCTACGAAGCAAGAGATTGAAAGATGGTTGGAGACAAAGAAACTAGAGTTCACAAAAAAAGATAACAAAATTTCTAGGTATACCCCGCACCAATATTTGCAGAGGTATGTGTTTACTAATTTGCATGAGGCATATTTATGTTATTTTCCAAAGTTATTACATGAGTGGATATTGAGGTTTAAGGATACCCATCTGATTAATTAGATCAGGATAGTAGAATGGACTGCTAAGAACATTGTGTGATTGGAAATGGTTAATAATAAATTCACACGTGCAATAGATTTTTGGTTAGAAAATATTACTGTAGGGTTTATTACTTAATTTGCAGTAGACACAATGAAGTCATATACTGTTGCAGAGCGAGATTTTTTGAAGGGACCTAGAGGGAGGTACATCAGGTCTATTTACACTTCGATTAAGATATTATTGGATGATAAAGGTGTGATGAACATGGAATCAGATAGATAAATCACTCTACATGCATGGGGTAGTTGGGGGAAACACTAAGGAAGATATGAGATATTGAGAGGGCTTTGGATGAAGGCTAGAAGAAGGAAGCAATGGACCCTATAATGATGGATGAGGAACATACTAGGGAAATAATAAGGAAAATAGGAATGACATATAGTGGATGACCTTGCCAATATAAGATCAATAGTAAGAAGAGGGAAGTAGCCAAGCAAGAGGGCTTTTGAAATGATGAGGAAGAGGTAGATTATCTTCATGCGATAGGGAATATTGAGGAAATCTTGTGTACCACATATGAGAGGAAAAATATAGGTCAGGGGTCTGGTGCAAAAGAAGGCTCTCAATTCCATATCTGAATTAGTGTGGAACCTATAAACTCATGTGCGAATAAGACATCTGAAGAAGAAAAACCAATTAAAAAACAAGTTATTAGTGGTAGAAGAATTTTTATAGGGCGTGGGTCCAGAGGAAACTCAAGCATAAGTGTAAGTTCAAAAAGTAGTATTCATGTATCTACACTGCGCGGAGGTGGTAGTGCAACAAATTTCACAATGGAAGGATAAGATCCAACTATTAGGTTACCATAATTCTGAGGGGACAGGTCAGATGGCCCATAAAAGCATTTTTTTTATCTGTGAGAAGATATATGAATCTAAGAAGATTAACGACGAAGATACAAATGTTTCACATTTGGAAATCACATTTAGAGACTGTACATTAGACTGGTACATGAGTCTCACAACATATAATCCACTGGGAGAACCTACAATTATAGTAGAAGTAAAGAGACAATTAATAAATGAATTTCAGAAACCAAGTTCATAGGATCAGTTCATGAATGAAACGATAGAGATTAAGAAGAAACCAGGAGAATCAGACTGGGAGGTGGAACAAAAGTTCAAAAGACTAAAAGGTAAGTTGAAGTACCCTATTACTAATATGCAACATAGAAATTTGTTTGTTAACTCTTTATTTCCACACTTGAAGAATCCTTTGAGGAAACATAATTTCTAGAGTCAAGATGAGGCTTTGCAAGAAACACTACAACTAGAGGAAAACTAGTATAAGAAGATAGATCTAGTTGTGGAAGTGGAAGAGCTGAGACAATACCCGAAGAACTTAACATTTCAGTGAAATTAGAGTAAAGGTAAAGAAAAAAGGGAAGATGTTTGGTGCATGTTATGGAGAACTGAAGGGCATCACAAGAATGAGTGTCCATTTTTTGTGCAAAACATAAGAGTGGGTATGCCAAACCATTTATCTTCAGGAGGACCATGGTGTGAGATTTGTAAAACACATGGGCATGATCCTTATCATTTTCCCATGATGCAAAAGTATTAGACAATACCGAAGAGTACATTTTGTAATTTTTGTAAGTCAGTTGGACACAAAGACACAGACTATAGAACCTTAGATATGATGAAAGAGAGGATTTCAAATACATATAGGGTGCAGGCTGAACACATGACATGACAACCTACGCAACAACCACAACAATTTGCAGCACAACCATAGTACAATAAGGTGAAACAGTTTCAAGGACCACCACAATATAATACCACAAAAGAATGCACAACTCCACCTCATTACAATAATGTGTAGACTCAGTACAATAATGCACAACCAAAGTACAACCAGGGACCTCAATATAATACACCACACAGAGATAATTAGGGTAACAAAGAAGGATTCAAAGGAGGAGGCTATGGAGGAAGAGGCTTTGAAGGAGGTTGAGGAATAGTTGTTTGTCACAATTGTAAAAAACCAGGGCACTATGCCAGAGAATGCCCAAAACCAACTACAACATGTATGTATTGTCGCGTAGCAAACCATGAAATGGAAGATTTACCGACACCATTGAAAAATATATAGGATAAGAGAAACCAAAATAATCAGAATGTGTAATGGATTGTGGTGAAAAATAGAGAAGAGGATGGGAAGAAGATCAACATAGTTACTAGAGGTGGAGCCAAGACATGATAATATGCATCAAAGAAGGATCATGATCAATACTAGTGGGTTAGGAAGAATACATCGTCTGAACAGAAGTTTGATGCATGCAAAGAGAAAGAGACATTCAAAGAGGCTAGATAGGAGATTCTGAAAGAAAATATTGCGTCGACTTTGGGAACAAAGCCAATAGATGAGATACCAGTGTATGACATGACTCCTTTGTATGAGAAAACCAACAAACAACAACCTTTATATCAATATCAGGATCAATACTAGTGGGCTAAGAAGAATACAACGCCTGAACATAAGTTTGATGCACACAAAGAGAAAGAGACATTCAAAGAGGTTATACAAGAGATTATGAAAGAAAATATTGCGTTGAATTTGGGAACAAAGCCAATAAATGAGATACTAGTGTATGAAATGACTCCTTTATTGGATCAGACCAACAAAGAGTAACCTTCAGAGCAAGTAAGTAACTTAAGAAACTTTTTGGGATCTTGTGTAAAGTTGTTGAATGATAGAAAATCTTTACAAATATTTCAAAATCTGTTATAAAAGTGACATCCTGGGGAAGAAGGGTTAAAGACAGTGAATCAAGTCCATAAGAAGAGAAGAACAAGTAGAGAATTCAGGTTGAATGCAAACATAGGAGATTTCAATATGGGGTGTTAACACATAAGATTGATCATGTAAAGGAGGATTTATGGTTTCTAGAGCCTACAATTTAACCACTTGTCTAGGGATTATGTCATACCATCAACCAAAAAACTCCTCGAAGTGTGCAATATATGTTTGATTTGGCACTGCAAACTGGCACTGCGAACTGGTGGAAGAAGAGGGTTGTAGGTTCAATAGGTTGCAGGAATCCTGGTGCAAATTCAAAATTACCAACATAAAACTCAAGATAATCAGGTACTCCATGAGAATTTGTGTCTTGTTTGAAGGTCAATAAATGGTTTGGCTACTTGATTTTCCTTTGGCACTGTGAACTGGCACAGGTGCTGCAAACCGAAACAGGCACTGTGAAATTCGCTGCGAACTCATTTCCTGTATCAACTTCTTTTAAAAATTTGTTCTTAGATATGAAACGATGATGTGGGTTTCTCTGAAATGGTTTTTGGAGGAAGATGATATCCTTTTTAACTTGTTGACCAAATTTCAGCTTGACCCAGTTTGGAATTTGAGAGAAACAATTAAAACACCAATGCACTGTGAAATGTGCTGCAAATTATTTGTTTTGCATAGTTGTTGGATATTCGCTTTATTAGGAGGTTGCCACTTGTCAAGAAGGGTTCAAATGGCTTCTCATGGATCATTTAGATGTCAAGGTACACCTAAACCTAAAATTATCTCTATTAAAGACATCATGCAGTGAGTTGGAAACAATTTATTAATGGCTTCCAACAAATTCCTAAAAATTAGTAGTTTATTGGATTCTTGTCTCTTTGACTATTGCCACCTATCTCCAAGGCCTAGAATCCTATGAAAGAGGGGGAATTCGAATTGTAAATCTATCATTGATATCCTAGGCTATAAAATAAGTATTAAAAGTCATTGTAGAGGGGGGAATGGTGGATGTAAAAGACCTTTTGGTGATTTTAATGAAACAGAGCCTACTCTGGTTTTGATGAAATCTTGTTTAATGGAATTTAGCTTTATTTTTTCCATCTTATCTCTCTCACTCTGAAATTATATTGTCATTGAAGGATTCAAATGATATTTTATAGCTTTATTATAATGGATGTTTGATTGTGATATTGTTATAGCTTTCTCAGAGTTTCGTTTGCTTGGATTTAAGAAGCTCTTATATCTGAAGTTTTTCTCTCCTCTGTCTACTGGTAAATACCGATGCTAGTGGTAGGGTCACTTAATTTTCTTACTAAGTCTTCCTTGTATTCACACTAATCCTCAAAACCCCGATCTAAGTTAAACAATACCTCTTTTGTTGATGCATTTCATCTACAATTTTCTGTGTTTTGACATTGCTTAACTGAGTTTTATCGATTTGACCCCACATTTTAAGACTTATCTCATAAACCTATTGATGGGTACTGAGATTACAATTTAGCAGTCAAAGCGTAACCTTTAGTCCTAACATGGGGTATATCATACTAGACTTAGGGTTTGAAGTCAATGCTCTACCAAAGAAGACTTGGGAAGCAATGAGAGAACCTCAATTGGGGTTATCCCCAATTCATTTGAAGTTATAAAATCAGCATAGAGTGGCACCAATAGGAAGCTTGAAGAGGATACCGATAGACCTAGATGGTGTGCGCACCATGGAAAGATTTGAATTCATTGACATAGTAGATAATACTTCTCCATATCCAACTTTGTTGGGTCTAGATTGGGATTTTGATAACCAGGCTATTATCAATTTGAAGACAAGGAAGATGATATTTCAATCTGGAGAATACAGATTCATTGAGCCATTGGATCCCTTAGAAGGAGGAAGGTATGTGGAGCCTACGACTGACAATATTCTTACAGAATATGTAAATCAGTTATAGAGAACAACCACACATGAAGAATATTATATCAACCCAACTGCATATGGCATGCTCAGTTAGAGAAATATTAGTTCTTGTGGTTCAGACTCTAACATAGGATTGGAGAACTAGAAGAAATGACTACATGGATTATCCACCAGAAGATGTGCCATAATGACACACAGATTGAGATGGATTGGCTCAGAGGTAAGAGAGCCTCCTACTTTTTATGGTATGAATGACTTAGAATAATTTTTAATGAATTTTGAATCAGAAGTAGTAGAAATTCAAAGATTACTAGTATTTGATATTGATTTAAAAGCTACACCTACCCGCTGGTGGGGTACACATAAGGAGAATATCTACAACTGGTTTAAGTGCAAGAGGTTACTGCATATTAGATTCGATGTAGAGCAGGAGAACAAAGGGTTGGAGAAATATGAGATATTTGGAAAACCTAAAGAACATGTAGATAAGTGAATGGTAAAATGGATATTAGTACCACCAGAAGAATGAACACACCATTTTATTCACACATTATAAGCCATTCCAAAGAATTGGTACACAGAATAGGAACAACATAGAGAAACTGGAAACTGGGAAGAGATACAACAAAATTTTGCAGTTACATTTTCCTTTGAAAATGAAAGTCCAGATATAGATACAACGATGAAGGTGGTAAGAGATAAGATATTCTAAGAACCAAAATTTGAAATAATACCAACATATCAGAAGTATACTAGAAAAACAGTTAAGCAATTTCTACTTATCATGTCACAGAAGAAGAAGATCCAACAAAGGACAATCCACACAATACCCAGATCTCAGAAGTTGAAGGAGAAAGGGAAATAGAAGGCCCAGAGCTATATTCAAAAGATTATGCTACGCCATTAAAGATAAAGAAGGTAAACATTGGAATTGTAGAAAACCCAAAGATTGCAAGCGTTGGAGATTATTGGGATAATCAAACAGTAGAAAGAATCATAGAATTATTGCACGAGTACAATGAATTGTTCCCAACGAAATTCTTAGAGATGAAGAGATTAGCAGGATATCTAGGAGAGATGAAGATACTTTTGAAGCCATAAGCCAGACCTATAAGACCACCTTACAGTTGAACCCAATATACAAGGAGAAAGTGAAGGAAGAAATTGATAAGATGTTAGAGGTTGGTGTCATAGAACCCGTGGAAGAATCAAAATGGATTGGTCCTATGGTGGTGTAGGAAACAAAGCAAGGAGGGATCCATATTTATGCAGATTTGAGAAAATTGAATGATTCTTTCCTACATGATCCTTTTCCTACCCCATTTACAAACGAAGTTTTGGAGAATGTAGGGGGTCACAAAGCTTATTCATTTACAGATGGGTTTTCAGGATATCATCAGATCATGATAGCACTAGAAGACATATATAATACCAAATTTTCTACAGAATAGGGATCATTTCAATATACAGTTATGCCATTTGGGTTGAAGAATGCACTTGCAATTTTTTCAAGAGTAGTAGTAGCATCCTTTAAGGACTTTATTCATAAGTTTTTAGAAGTTTACTTGGATGATTGGACAATGTTTAGTTTATTGAAGGATCATGTTGAAGTATTAAGACTGATATTGGATAGATGTAGACCGTGTTAGATATCATTGAATATTAAGAAATGTTTTTCAATGCACATTTTGGTATTTTGTTAGGGCATGTGGTGTCTAAACAGGGTATACTGATTGATCCTGCTAAAATTGTTTTCATAGTTAAATTACCACCACCGAAATCAGTGCGCCAATTGAAGAGTACACTTGGTCATACAAAATAGTATAGGAAGTTCATAAGACGATATGCAAAGATTACTGCGCCAATGGAGAAATTGTTGAAGAAGGACACCAAATATCAATGGAATGATGAATTCCAGAAGACCTTGGATATTCTAAAAGATAAAATGGTAATTGCGCCAATTTAGGTGTTTCTAGAATGGGCAAAAGAATTTCATGTGCATGTGGATGCATCTACAATAGCATTAGGAGTAGTATTGACACAATCGGGAGAAGGTGATACAGATCACCCTATTACATTTGCAATCATGAACTTATCAGATTCATAACATAACTACAACACTACAAAAAGGGAAGGATTAAATATGGTGTATGGTTTGTAGAAATACAAACATTACTTGTTTGGGAAACATTTCAAGATGTTTCCAGATCATTCTTCTCTCAAATACTTAGTCAATAAGCCAATGTTGGGGGGAAGGATATGCAGATGGATATTTTTGTTCCAAGAGTTTGACTTTGAATTTGTATTTATATCTGTATCATATTGATTAATTATGCACTTCACGGTTATCTATTTCGTGTGTGCAACATTTTGTTGTAATTTTTCTCCAAATAATTTTGGAAGTCTAATGTTTTTTGTTTAGATCTTCTCTTTTAAAAACACAAAAGAAAGAATAGTTGAGATCTTCATTTACTACATCTTTCAATAAAAATAGATCATTTTTTTGTCATGGATCTCCTCTTAAAACTATCCCAAAACATGAATAAGGTGTCTAAATATATTTGTTCTCATGTATGGTGGATTTTTATGATGTCTTGCAACTAGTATTGACATGTTGAAATCATACGTGTAATTTTTCATACAACCATACCCGCATGGCATAACAATCGTAAAAACTTGATCAAAGTGAGACATAAAATCAATCATCCACAAAGAATTGTGTAATCTCATGTAAAATAAAACTAAAATGTTATTTTTCTATTTCATGGAACATTGATTCATGGAAAAATCAATAGTCAATTGAAATTTTTTGAGTCATTGAATTAAATGTAGAGTTGCAAAACAATTTGTGCAAATTGTAAAATAAACCTGTTTGAAATTGAATAAGGAGGTCATTTTTTTTTCTCTGTAAGCTACTTCAAAGTAAATAATTGTAAAAATTACACTTTGGGGTGCATTATTTGTAGTACTCAACACCCCAATGTTGTTATAAGAAAGAAAGTGAGCATGGCATATAAAAAAATATATAAGCAAGCAAGCGAGTACAAGTGAGTGAGTAAAAGAAAGCGTGACAAGTATGGGTAAAGGAGGAGAGAGTTTGCAAAATGTCAATGAAGAAATCAAAGAATTAAAAGACTCCTTATATGAATTGGATAACTGGGTTATTTATATTCACAAGAAAATTGACCTCAAGGATAGATTGATTGAAGCAATTCAACTAAAATTAATAGCAAAGGAGTAGCAAAATGAGAACATGGTTGATGCAACATGTGAAAAAATGACCTCATAAAAACGTTGATGTTGCTTTTCACACACATGAATTAAACAAAATTATGAATGTTACTTGTGACACATATTACCTCATACAAAAGGTTGATGTTACTTGTGATAGAAAATATCTAATGGTTTATACACAAGAAACAAAAGATACGGTTGATGATTGCTTAACTAGTCATGAGATGGAATCATATAGTGATTTGATGAAGATAAGTCTTGTTGAATATGAGTCATGAGAAGAACTAATGAGTGATGCCAGAAGTAACATCAATTAAAATATCTTTGAAATTTCTTTTAAAGTTACAAAATAAAACTTTCATGAATGCATGGAATAACATCAAGAACACAATGATCTTTCCAAGACGATCATCAGTCCTTGGGAAGAAATCTACAAAAATAAACATAAATATGACTCAAATATGATAAGAAATTTACCTTTCATATTCTTGACTATTCTAGATCATTCCACTTATATAGTGCAATATTCCTTAACAGATATTCCACTTCACCTATTTTATTTCAACATAAGAATGATAAGTGCCAACACTGTCATTAAGGTGGCCACATGGAGAATCAATGTTTTAATATCCATCCTTGTCTTAATTATAGGAAGATAAATCCTCATTAAAATAAATGTCAAAATAAGAAGAAGGATAAAAACAAAATAATTAGTTATGGTTGCATAAGTTCTTAGTGAGGGAATCAACAAGTCAAGAAGTTGCATAAGATTTACTATCTAGTTTAGACATAGGTAAAGATAGACTTGCATGGAGAAATCATAAAAGTGGAAGGATTTCAAACAATTGTTATAGATGAATATTTTGGGTATGATTGAGGCCCAATTATACATGTTTTTTGAATTGAAACACGAGTCAAATAAAAGGTACTCTCTTGCAATCAAAGGGGGAATACATTGATAAAATAAAAAATGGTTAGTGGTCAACCAAAAAATCCACTAGATATAATGATGAACCATTGAAGAACATAAGAATCCAAAATATCGATCTTGGATCCTTTCCACATAATTCTCACCTTTCACTTGAGAAGGGGTAATATTGATGATGATAGTTAGGCTTCAAGTTTCAAAATCCTATCAATCAAAATTTAAATAGATTTTGTGAATTTTATCGTGGAAATTGATCTCCTCAACAAGATATATACATTTCAATTAACTTCATTAAATCAACAAATTTGGGAAGTTCTAGCATGGAATATAGAATCCTCTCATTACTCATAAACTATTCATTGGGATGTTGATAAACACTTAAATGTGTCTAAATTTAGAGATAAATTTGGCGATCCTATTTATTCACTGATAGAAAAAGCATGATCCTATTTTTTCACCAATTACTAGGAAAATGCTAAGACATGGAAGTTGTTCACTTTTGGAAATTCTACTCTCTTTTGAAATTCATTTTAGATGAACCATTCAACATCCATATTTGGTATTTTTTCAAGCATATCTTCATCTAAACTTAGTTCATAAGTTTTAAATTGAATATTAACTAGAATACCCCTAAAACAAGTGTACTATACCTAGGGAGGTAATATGGGAGGTACCCAATGGGAGTGGGGGTTATGTCTTATTAGTAGAGACCATTCAATGTAAGGTGGACTAGGTCCATCATGGTATTAAATAAGGCCCACTATGGTAGTTAGATATAACAAATAGGATTTCTAGAAGATTCATTCTCTAGAATGTTCCTAGGAGATAAAAAATGTTATAAAAGGAAATGTAAGCAATGTAATTGACATAGTGAAGTATATTGTTAATGTACAAGAAAGTGTTGCTTGAGGAGTTTTATCCTTCCTTAAGGATTAATATATGGTGTTACCCTACCATAAGGGTTTTCTCTATTTCTTGTATTTATTATTGGTGAATGGTTTGGTTTTTATTATTGGTTTATTTTTGAAGCATATTTGCAGATCTAGTATTGGTATATAACATTTGGTATCATAACTCTTTCCTTGGGAAAATAAGGGAGTACATTTTTGGTTATTTTTGCAAATTTTTAAAGAAAAAAAGGGGGTGACATACTTCAGGCTCAAATATGAAAATTTCTTCTCAGAATATTCAACAAGCAATTGGATATTTGGATTCCTCTCGAAAAAATACCCAAATTAAAAAAAAAAACCCAGCCAAAATGGAGTTCAAGAAGTTTAAATTCAACAGTTTTTCAAGGTTTTTCCAGAAAAACCCGCATGATTTGAACAATAAGTTATTTTATAAACCCTAGTTTTTGTTGAAGATTTCTCTAAGAAAGATGATTTTTGCTGGAAAAGATGATGGCCCTAGTATTGAAGAATTTCTAAAAGAAGGTCGGTTCATTTAGAAAACAAATTGGAAAGGTATAATCGATTTACACTTACAAGGTGATGTGACCATTTGGTACAAGTCACTTGACTATGGAAAAATGAGGGCACTCTCTGATGAAGAATTTGATCAAGTTTTTTTAGACAAGTGGTCTCGTGCCAAGAGTAAGGAAAAAACAAAATGTTTATTTTCATGTGACAATTTTATATTACAGTTTCTATGATGTATTCAGAACAAAAATATCATTGTTTCTATTAACCCTAGTGGAAGGTATAATTTTATCAATGTTTAGTTGATTAATAGATTGCAAGTTGTTGCAAAGAATATTCAAAGTACACAGGTTGAAGGTGAAATATTCAAATTTTTAAAGATTTAAAGATTACTTCTACCTTGAATCAAGATTCAAGACTTTTTGTAAAATGGAGCGTAAAACTGTATTACAATAAAATAAGAAAGACTAAAGTAAAATACGTGGATGAGCAAAACACATGTTTTTCTTTTAAATTGTAATTTCTGCATTTATGCAAAATGCATGCCAGGCTTAAAAAATGCACGCCTAGGTATTAACAAACATGCAATTTGAGTGATTCAAGTTTTCTGAGGTTGTCTTATATAATTTTACACCTATCTACATATTTAGATTTTCATTTGCAAACATAAAAGTGGTTGTTGTGTAAAAGACGCAAAATCTACCTTGTAAATTAAGAGACCAAAACAATAGAAAGCGACTTAATGGAAATTCATTCTCGTGCTTCTATATAGATCTAAATTTAGTTATTTGAGATTTTGAGAAAAGTTAATAACATTATAAATCTATATATTTCATTCGAATTGCATTTTAAAATGACTAAGGACTTCTACCTTGAACCAAGATTCAAGACTTTTTGTAAAATGGAGGGTAAAACCGTCTTACTGTAAAATGCATGCCTAAGAATGATATGACCTCTAAATTGAGTGGTTAAAATTGAGGAGTTTGTATTTTATCATTTTACATCTACTCATACTTTAGTTGTGCATTTTGAAACCTAAAACCCTCTACTATGCATAAAAGCTAAAACTTACCTTGTAAATGCAAAAAAATGCAAAAAAATCCATGAAACAAAGGGCATGGTGAAAAAAGCACGCCCTAAGAAGAGAAATCCATGTATGGTGTTGGTAATTTACAATTTACAGGACTACAAATTTTTTGTAAACCCTAAAGAGTTTATACTAGGGTTATTTGTGCCTAGAATATAAAGGGTTGAAATATAGATGAATATTTGGCAACTGTGCACACACACTAGCTAAAGTGGAAAAATGAGTACTAACTACCTGTGTCCATGAGCTCGATGAGGCAGGAGATTGTGCAACCACATCATAAATAGGCTAGTTGTTAGTTGCATTTCCATTGCAAAGACTTGCATAAGTCATCAGAGAATAAAAGTTTATACGACTAAATAATAATTAAATAAAAACACAGACATATCAACATGTATGAGACTATAGAAATATTAAAATGGGATACCCGAATGAGCAAAATACTTGTTTTTCTTTTAAATTGTAATTTCTTCATTTGTACAAAATGCACGCTCAGCTTAAAAATGCATGCCTAGGTCTTAACACACCTACAATTTGAGTGATTCAAGTTTTTGAGGTTGTATTGGATAATTTTACTCTTGTCTACATATTTATATTTTCATTTGAAAACATAAAAGTGGTTGTTGTGTAAAAGAGGCAAA
>CBVK0100603583.1:0-16688 GCA_900067695.1 Picea abies | reverse complement strand
ACTTTTCCTGAGGTTTTTATATGCTATATTGAGGTTTGGTTCTTAACAGTATGTGGGAGAAAGGAGGTGCATGTGATCATTTTAGTATGCACAGACCCATTTGACATGTTATTATGTAACTTATTTTACTTTGGATGGAATACAAGATTACATCTTTTGAATGAAGAGCCAATAAAATGTGTGTTGAGTGTATAGACACTTCGTTTTAGGTAATGTTTTACAATTATGATTTTTCCTTTTCTTTGATTTTCACAAAGTTTTACATCACTTTATAATTAATTTTTCAACCTCTTTAGCTTGTAGATATTCTATACCGAGACAAACTCTCTATGTCTCTTTTAAGTTTAAATTTTTTAGGCTGATAAGGGATAACATGGAATGGATTTGGATGCCAATAGAACAAGAAAAAAATGATGGCACCCATTCTCCGATGATATCTGTTGATGTTTTGAAGGATGGTGCCCATTTCAAAACACTATCCATGGAATAAAACTGAATTTTATTTGAAGTTAGAAGACACCTTGAATTCGAAGAGGAATCAAGCCCCGAGGAAGACTTCAAATTTATTCACAACAAAAGAAGGGTGAGAATTTTATAGTTTATTTATGTTTCTTCATTTTATAAAAAAAATATTACTTATTAATGATTTCCTTCAGGTAGGTTGGTAAAATACGAGAGAAGAACATCATGTGAAAAAATTGCATTCATCCCAATACATTATAAATTCGAGGAACATGACACAAGATGAATACTATCCAACTATACATTAGGTGATCACTATATTTTAGAACTAATTTTCTATATTCCTACTTTTTTCTTTTGGCAATAGAAGGTATGATTTTTTCGTTGAGTTTCTTTCACATAATTGTTATTACTTGTTTTTTATTACTACATTTCTAAGAAAATTCTTAAGAGATTGAAGTGTTCAAATTTTTTTTAACTCAATCATTTTTCATGACATCTACAAGGAAATAAATGGAGAAGTGGATGGAATTTCAAAGGCTGGTCTACAACTGGAGAATGGGCAATGGCATACTCGAGAGCTCAAGGATAGCCAACACTCTGAATATTTCCATCACAATTTTTTTGAGTTTATTCTTGATAGAGGATCATATAGTGTTGTTGATGTATCATATATTTAGGAGGTTTACTGGTTTATTTTAATTATCTAGAGAAAATTGTTAAGACCATTTTGAGAAATCTATGTTTAGAACTCTGAGTGTTGCTCAGGGATAGGTTTTTTTCTCCCTTGTGGAAGCCAACATTTGTAATATTCTAGACTATAAATCAAATTCCAAAAGTGAAGTTGTTATTTCCCTCTCTTTTTTTAACATGATAGAAATGTTTAAATGCATATACGAAATGTAATTTTATCTTAATATGAATAAAATATGGTTTTTTCCGAGGAAACAAAACATGTATTCTACACCAAGTTATCTATCTGTTTCCATAAATTATGAATATATCACATTCTTTATGCATGAAAATCCAATATACATAGTATATACATATCTCAATTTATAGTCCAAGACAATGTTTGCAACTTCACTACATAGTTTTAATCCTATAGGAACTCTCAAATAAAATACAAGTTTATGCAAACTTCTCAAGCTATAACAATGCAACATACTAAAATATTTCAAAAAATTCTCAACCTATAGTTATGCGTTGATCAATAAGATCCTATAGATTTCTAAAGATAAAATCATTCTTTTGATGGGCCAAAATGACCCATTCAATCAGTTGAGGGAAAACGCCCAATGGAAGGTCCCAATTAGACCCACTCTCGCTTGGAGTAGCGCTTCCAACCAACTTTTGGCATGGTTACCAAATAACTAAAACACTAACTAAAATACGAATCTGTGAACCAAAGGTTCTTAGATGAATTAAAAATAAGATAAAAGAAGGAAACATTGATAACTAAAATTAAACTAAGAGGTATGATTATTATTTTAAGATGTGGTCTCTAAACTAATACTATTTAAATTAATCTATCTTGATCATGAGCAAACTAGAAAAATAAATGAATATAGTGAATAATGCACATTACTTGAGTAGAATAAATTCATGACACAAGTGATACATAAATTTGATAGGATAATCCATTAGAACCAAAGAATTGATAAATTTAACGACATTATACTATTGTTGTACTCATCCTGAAAACCATGATAACTACAAACATTAATTTAGAAGTAATTCATCAACTAAAATTCACAGACTAAAAACAGAGAGATTCTTAAACATAATAATCTCATTCACACACATCAGTACCATAATCTTCAAATTTAGAATGTCTCTTGGATTCAAATTATCTTGTAGTAAAAATACTATTGTGCTAGCTTCAAAAACCAAAATCCGTTTCAAATGGGAAGCACTAGCTTTTTATAGTGAGGGGAAAATGCTTACAATCTTTCTTCTTGGTAATAATAAAAATTAGGAAAGTTTCACAAAAATACTCCTCATATTCCATAATAAATTATAATATCAACAGAAAACAACATTTGGAAAGAACTGTGGAATTTTGTAATCATGACTTGGTCCGCTCCTATTGTTGGTCTTGATATTCTTTCCAAGTGGGGGGTAGTCATTTAAAATTCTCTTGATTTTTCTTGATTGCAATATCTCTAAGAGAGATTCTCTGTTACAGACTTTTGCAGACACTTCTTGACATAACTACTTTGTCATGGATTTTACAAAGGATTGAATATTATGGGTGAGACAGATAGGAAACAACAAATTCTCTTCTATTGATTTTTTTTCAAATAGCATAAGATCTTGAATTCTTTCCTGACTTTCTTTCTTTAGATCTTCCATTTCCACCACCCTTCTGTTGACATAAGTCATTTCATCTATAGACTGCAGTGGTTTTACCCCTGCCTCTATGACAAGATCATTAGCTTCTTTCCATAGTTGTGCACATGTGTCAACATCTACTCCTTGGGTGGAGAGAACACTCATGAAGAGGGTTTTTCTGGTGTCGAAAATCATTCAGTACCTGAGTATTTCTCTTTTCAAATATACTGGTAGGGAGGTAGGTGGAGGTTGGTGCAAGTCCCATCAATTAAACATCTCCTCAAAATCCTCGCTAGCTTCCCGATACCTTCCTTAAGTCTCTATCAAAGTGTTCTGAAAATTAAGTTGCTCTTGTCACTCCAACTGTATGTTGATCAACAAATTAAGAAGTTCATTCCTTTCTGTCACTAAATTTTTACTGGAAGCCAACGCTTGTGATTTGGTGGACTCCACGGTACATGTCGAGGCTCTAGTGATTTCTAGAGAAGAATTGAGTTTATGTTTTTCTACTTATAACTCATTCTTGTGGATGTCTCATAGGATTTGCATACTCTTTTCAAACTCTTTGTTCAAGTGGTCTCTTTGTTCATGTAGGGAACCATTGATCTTACCTAATTTTAGAACTTCAACTGCTTTGACAGTTTCCTGGATATCTATGGTGAATTGGTCTTTTACGTCTTTCAACTCTGTTTCTAGCTCTACTACTTGGTTCCTAGAAATTTTCAGGGCATTATTTACCTCCATGATAGAGGAGGCATTTAATCCTGCAAAGGCATTGAGCGTTGAAGCTACTTGGACCATGTTTTCTTCAGGATTAGGCTCGAAATTCCACTCTAATATCCTTCCTTCATATGACTTATACTTGGTTTCTTATCCTCTCTTTCTTTTTGCCGATCTCTTTTTGATGCTTCTTATTCTATTGTCGAAGTAGTAGCCTCCAATAGCGACTACAGATCCTTCAAAATTGAGAGCTTGGGAAGAGAGGGAGGAATCTCTTGGTATGGAGCTTATGGGGGTGTACTTCAGAGGAGGTATATTCAAAATTCCTAATTTCGGTGTCGACAGAGTGCCTGGGGTCTTATTTAAATTTTGGTTAAAAATCTCATCAACTTTCCTCTTTGATTTAGCCTCGTCGGCCAATCGCTTTGCCTCTGGCTCTTTAGCTAGTTTCCTGGCTTGTGCTTCATTGTCTAGCCTCTTGGATTCTTTGTCCTCTGCTAAATTTTTAGTTTATTCTTCTTTCTTATTTTGCAGAGCGACTTGATGTGTCACACACTGCTCTTTCCTATTCTTCTCCTTAGTCTGTCTTCTTTGATAATCTAGCTCATCTTGGAGTGTTTTCTGTTCAAGATGTTTTTCTTTTTTGGTATTCTCCCATTATTTGGCATTTCCTCTATCTTGTTCTTACTAACACAACTTTTAGAATTGGGATAAAGTTCCCATATTGAATTATTCTTATTCAATATCAAGTTCTCTCCTTGCAGCGTCATTGGGCAACTGGTGCAAGATTTCATCATACGAGAATACTCCTTTAAATTTGTCCTCCTTAAAATCAACCACATGGATATTTTGATGAGTGAGGATAATAGACCTGACATGACTGATATCCATCTCATGAGGATTGTGGCCTTTAGGATCACCCGAGCACATGATTAACTATTGTAAGGTCTCAACTTTCTTCCTTGCATGTTGAGCCTTGGAGATTAAATAACTTCCAATGTGGAGAGGGAAGATTGGCCAAAACCTTTTACTGTTGGTTTTCAAAAGTGTTGTGATGCCAGACCCCATCGTTTGGTACGTTATTTCCCTCATTTGGCCCAGGATGAAATAAGGCAAGATATGTGGGGCTCTGGTGGTCCCATAAACCTTGATAAATGAGTAGTACTTGTAAAAGAACCAATCAACCACCCCTTTCATCCCATTTCTAGCCTTAAAAGAGATCATGTGTCTGGGGAAGCCTAAAAGGACAGAATGCAGAGGGGAAAGAAATACATTTCAAATATCATAAAAATGTTGTCTAAAATTTATGCTCCATAATTGGGAACAATAAACATGAATGGGGGGCTGACTTCGGTCCCAATTCCATCCCAATTCGGGAATTTGTACCGATGAAAAAATGGAGTTGATCATATACACAGACATATAAAAACATGGTTTCTTCATACCTGGTAGATTCTTTACATGCAGGAATATGTTAAAGGCTAGGATATCTTCCCAGTTGAAGATTTGTCCCATTCGAATGACGGTGTGTGCCAAAGGTAACCAGTCAAATTGGAAGTGTGTACTCTTTTCTTCCCCTTATAAACGACAGAGCATGGCCACCAACAACTTGTAAGGAGTTTTAAGCATGTGGGTGGGGACCAATTTTTTACCTTGTTTAAGGGTTTCATCTTTGTCCACCCACCAGTGTTTCATCTATTTTCTTATCCTTTTCTTTCCTCCTAGAACCCTTTTGAGAAATGTTCATTCAACGAGCAAGTGAGAGCGGGAAGGTGATATATGGAGCTAAGATCCTTTGGTATGAGAGAAGATACTCTCGCCCCCTTCTTTCTCATGATGTTTTTCATGGAAGAGTCATATTTCCTGATGAACCACTGTGCTGCCTTGTTGTATGGGAATAGTTGTGTCTTGGAATCTACCAGGTGGATACCGCTTTTCAGGATATTTTGGTACACCTATAAAAATTAGTTGTCTTCAGGAAACTCTCCAGAGTCGAATATCATCTGGATCTCTTCAAATCTGGGGCAATGGTCCTCGCTAGTGTGAGGAATCGTGCTAGTCATCAAAGTTTCGACCAGTCAAGATGATTATTCGGGGTCTGTGGCACTAAGGAAATACACCGAACTTCTATATATTTTGGGGTTATTGCTCACCATGATGAATAACCAAATTATCATGCAATAACACATCAAAAATAATATCATCTCATCTTAAGTAAAGAATTAGCTGTAATAATAAAAAACTGGTTAAGTGATACAAAATGAAGGTTACCAGTAAACAAGGAGTTGTCGTAACAGAGTAGGATATCTCAGTAAGAAAGGGAGTCTAGCTGAAAAACAAACTTTGCGGACTGTGTTTAAAAATATTATGGTGCAAGCTATGTTTTGAAAGTTTTTTTTTTTATAAATCACAATGCACATCCATCTAGAATGAGTATGCCATAACTCAAGTTTGTACGAGGATCTTGCTAAATCTGTTCTTAAATTTTCTCGTTAATACATTTAATATATGTAATCAAATATTATTAAGATGGATAGATACATTGATTTGGGCATTGGGGGTAGTGCTACACCAAATATTCGAATAAGATCATTATCAAGGTTGATCCTTTGGAGTATGAGAGATCATGGTTTTTTCAAACTCTGAAGGGAAGGGTATCGAAGGCATATTCCCTTATACATGGACCAGTGGGTGGGCCTGGTGCGTCAACCAATAAAAAGTGATATGGAAAGAGGTGGGATCCATCGAGGTATTGGCATCAGGGTAAATCATGATGAGGGTGGAATTAAAACCCGAGGGAAATGTATTGACAAAATATTCATTGTTTATTTTAGAAAGGCTCGTAAAAATATGTGCTTTATAGGATTTTGGGAAATGGTTGTCCGAGGTTTAAAGGATGTGGAGAAATTTGAGCTCCGATGAAGATGATATCAAAGAATATTATTTTGTCCTAGGATAATGTGTGGGACATGCATGAGAAGGGTCAAGAGGCCATCATAGTTTTATTTTCGGAGTTCGATAAGATGACGCTTAAAAAGGCTCCCGACAAGGATGGTATCGAAGATTATATTCCTTCAATACTTTAGAAACATTATTTTGTCCAAAAATCAATAAAATTAACTCATTGGAGAACGATAAGATGAGAATTCAAAAGTCCAATCTTGGGATGCCACTCCGGGAGGTGGTCATTTGATAGGTAATAACAAACCTTGGGGCTCCATGAAAAGAAAACAATGTAAGAGTCGGAGTGATCGGAGTGTGAAGATAGGATTTTAAATTAACGCAATGAAAATGGGACTTCGACGAACATGATCCTGAAACATATTCGAGTTAAGCTTGGTTTATCTTAGAGAAGTAAGGATGCAAGTCTTGTAGGGTAAAATATAGGCGCAAAAGAAAAGAGAAAAATATTTTAGGGACCCATTAAATTTAAAAATATGGGGTTGTTGTTGTGAAATGACCTACAACAAATGGCGACTTACTGGAAAGAACCAGTTATCTCTGGGTTCCAAAAAGAGAGAGCAACTTCAATTATATAGAAGAAAAAATTTACCCTTTAAAAGTCCATTCAACACCTAGCTTAAGGAGCCCACATTCAATGCTATGTATGCAAGCCATAAAGCTTAAGGAGCCCACATTCAATGCTATGTATGCAAGCCATAAATAAAAACATGTTATCAATGATCTTCCACATAATTCAAGTGATCCTTTTTGGGAAACTTCATAAATCCATAGTGAAATTGCGAGAGTGACACCACGAAGACAAAAATTTGGTCAACTGCTATAGACTGAAGTGTTTTCTTCACCTCTCTTTCCCGGCATTGCTTCGTTGTCAGCGAGCATCCATAACCCCAATGAATTTACCTCAGTATCATAGAAGCATGTCCCCATTTCCAATGATCGTCCATAGCCCCAACGGGTTTACTTGTACTTCCTACGCTTCTAATAACATTTTCAACTTCCTCATGATTATACTTTTGAATCCACCTATAGGTGATCAGGAGAAGTATTTCTTCAGTATTTGGCCATTGACAGGGAGTTCCTCCTCATATCCCTGTAATTTTTTGAGCCTGAAAGTACCAGGACCTATTTTCTAGTGGATCAAATAGGGTCCTAGCCATAGTTTTTGGAATTTGAAGTGTTTTCCTTTAAGTTAATTTTCTTTGTCCCACTTGAGAACAAGGTCTCCTTCTTGAAAATATTTCTTTCCTACATTTGATTTATCGAACCATTTTTTAATTATTTCTTGGTGTTGAGTCAAGTTCATCTTAGGTTTTTCCCTTTCTTCTTCAAGGTTTAGCAGCATATTTAACCTTTCTTGCATTATCAGATAGGATTCGTCTTAGACAGATTGGGCCAATTATAAAGTGGGTAGGAAAGTATGGGTTGGAACTATGGCTTCCTGCTCATAAACTAGGAAAAAGAGGGAGTTACCAATGGATGAATTGGGAGTCACTCTATCAGCCCAAAGAGCATTTTAAAGATAAAGATGCCAATTTCTTGAGGATTTTAATGAGGTTCTTATTAGTGGACTCTGTTATGCCATTTCCTTTTGGATAGTAATTCAAATCTAAGTACTTAACCTTGATTTTTTTTATCGAGAGCAAATTCAGTAATTTTAAGAGAAGAAAAATACTTGGCATTATCAAAAAGTAAAAACTTTGGAAATCCAAACTTGGTAATAATGTGTGATTCAAAGAACAAAATCACCTGATTTTTGTTGATGGTCTTCAAAGGGATTGATTCACTCCATGTGGTGAAATAATCACTAGTCATCAAGATATATTTATGCAGATGCGATGATTTTGGATTGATCTCCCTGATAACGTCCAACCCCCACTGCTGGAATGGGCATTTAATGATGATAGGTTGCAAGGGTAAAACGATTTTATTTTCTCTTTCATACATGGTTTGGAACTGTTGGCATTTCCTTGCATATGCATGAGCATATTTGAATAAGGAAGGCCAATAATATCCTGCCCTGGGGATTTTGTGTGCAGTAGTATCCCCACCGTAATTTCCTCTTGTAGGTTTGTCATGGAGCTCAGACATGACTTTCTCAACATCCCTTTTCTCCAAGAATCTAAGGAATACACCATCATAATTTTTTCTACATAGAATTCCCTGTATCATCTAGTATTTGGTGGATTTGAGCCTTAAATCCCTTTTCTTCTTAGGGTCTAGATAATGTGGATCTAATCCACCAGTCAGATAATATTTAATTTCATAGAACCATGGGTTTGAAACGACTGGGATGTAAATACTTCTTTTTCAAATAGCTCAGAATCTTGGTAGAGAGCATCTTCATGAGACTCAACAAAAGAGAATTTTGCAACTATTTTTCATAACCCTTGTCCTTTAACGATCTTTGCAGGTTTGATCTCCAGGTCATATTCTTGTAGAGCTATAATCTAATTTTCTCTTTTTTCTGCCAAATCGCTTTGTACCAGGAGGTTCTTGATTGCTGGGTAAGGAACAATAACCTTAATTTTAGATTTGAGTAAGAATAGTCGAATGTGTTTAACATCTTTGAAAACCACATATACATGTTTATCAACTTTAGGACAATTCAACTCAGCTTCTTGTAGGCTTGAAATCATAAAATCCATAGGAAACTCATCTCCTTTTGAATTCTTCTGTGCTAAGACCGTCACAAAGGCAATATGGGAGGAAAATGTGTAGAGGATGAAATCTCGATCAAAATATACTCAAAAGTATTGGTGATAGAATAATATATTCTTTGAGTTTGTCGAAATCCTCCTTCTCATTAGACCCCCATCGACTAAATTCAACATTCCTTTTTATCATATCTTGTAGGGGTTTTATTACCATGGAAAAACTAGGTATGAACCGTCTTACAAAATTTATCCTTTTAAGGAATGCTTGCATAGATTTTTTATTGTGAGGGGGAGGGATCTTAAATATCGCTTCATCTTTGTTAGGTTCAATCCACATACCATGTTTGGAGACAATGAAACCCAAGAGTTTTCCTTCATACACGACAAAAATGGATTTATTTTGGTTTAGAGAGATGTTGTATCTCCTGCATCAATTGAATACCTTCTTTAAGTGATATATATGGTCCTATTTATTCTTCGAGAGAATGGCTATGTCATCTAGGTACACTACCACACATTCTCCTAGGAGACCTCTAAAGGAAATATCCATGGCTCATTGAAAAGTGGCTCGAACGTTTATTAGTTTGAAAGGAATATTCCTATAGGAATATGTTCCCCATTTGGTTATGAAAGTTGTCTTAAGTTGGTATTCATGAGCTACTAAGAATTTATTATTTCTTGAGAATCCATCTACTAGGGAGAGATTTTCTGATCCAAACACACATTGTAGAATTTGTTCCATGGGAGGCATAGGGTAGTTATATTTTTCTGAGGCTCTATTTACATTTCTAAAATCAACACAAATTATGATATCCCCATTCGTTTTCCTAACTGGCACTAAGTTTGATACCCAGTATGTATTCCTTACTAGAAAAATGATTCTAGCCACCAACAATTTATTTAGCTCTACTTTGACTTGACGTTCAAGACTAGGGTGCATATTCCTCAAATTTTGTTGGAAAGGCTTGGTTTGAGTTTTCATGGGAATAACATGATGTATAATATTTTTATCATATGTCTTAAGGTATGCATACTTCCATGCGAATATGTCTTTATATTCTTTGACTAACTTGATGCATGCCTTCCTTTCTTTAGGAGAACAATTTTTTCCCAGGTTGACGTTCTGAGGAGAAATCTCTGATCCCAGGTTTATTTTTTCAAACTACATGTATGAGCTATTGGTCATGCAATTTGTGCCCTTTTGAATTTGTCTTGAAGGTCATAGAGTTTTTCTAGGCTAATCACACCCATGGGGATATTTTTAGTCGGACCCATTGCATTTTGTTCTTCAAAATTATCGTTATTATCAATATTTATCATCATCTCGTGTTGGCCTTCATCTATGATAGAATCCTTGAAGGTATATTTGAGGTGTAGAAAATTAATGATTTTTTGTTCGTCATCAAAGACCCTCCAACTTACGATATTGTTTGGAATTGATGGCCTATACAAAATTTCAACAGAGAAGGAGTTATGCATTAGTCCATATTAGGGTATTAATATAGACGCCACATTTTCTAAAAAATCAATGTCATTATTCAATGATTGAGAAACGATGTTAATATTGAAATAAGTAAAAGATTCAATCAGCTCCCAAACCTCAGAATGATAATTTTTTAGGTGACTTTAAATAAAATGAATGGTGTTTTGTACCTGTCTAACGATGATTTCAGAATCACCAAATACCTTGATTTTTTCTTCTTTCAAGTTAGTTTCCTTTCTAAGTCCCTCTACAATGGCTTTGTATTTGACAATATTGATGGTGCAAGGAAAATCCAATCTACATGCAATTAACATTTTAGTACCTTTCGGGTCTTTTAGTATGCAACCCGCTCCTACACCTTCCAAATATTTTGATCCATCGAAAAATAACGTCCACATATCAAGATCACCTTTTTTTTTTTCAAATGGTATTTTTGAATTTTCATATTTTTTGGTTTTAAAGAGGTTAGTTGAGTTAGTGAATTTTTAAGCCTATCTCTAGAAACTATGTTAGTTTGTGCATCAGGGGGATTGTTAGTTTGATCAACTATATTGTAACTAGGATCAATACTCTGGGTACAATGAAGGATTTCATATTTTGCATCAGATTCCACGAGTGTTGATGGTTCAGGTGTGAAGTTCCCAAAAAATGTTTCAAATGAATAATTCCCAAGAATGGAATGATTGAACATCATCGATTCATTCAGATCATTCAAATCAATAACAACATGTTTCATATACCTTTCTTTGTCGATCCTAATTTGGTTCATTTTTCCATTGAAAGGGAGCCATAAATGGGACTAGTCGGTAGAAAAGTAGCCATTTAACATGGCCGACCAATCTCAGCTTAAGAGCATGCCATAGTTATATGGAGTGTCCACTACTATTATATATATGGTTTCATGAACTTTCAGGTTAGCATACATCCTAATCAAAAACTTTTTCAATTCTCCAATCACCTTAACTTTAGTTCTGTCTAACTGGATAATCTAAATGTTAGACGGTTCGGGTTTGATTTTAATCTTCTCATAGACTTTGAGAGGAATGAAATTAGATGAAGCTATTGAGTCCACCATGCAATTATGAACATTTCTATTGAAGACTTCAAAAGTGATGAGAAAAGGAGGGGTGTTGGACTCAGATCTTTCACTTGTAAAGGATGTATTAGTCATGACCTAACTTTTGGATGGAGTACTGTTGTCAGACGAACTTACCTTTGTGATTCCTCTTTTGGTTCCATAGTTTGGTTCCCGAATGCTAGGAGAATTTTTACGTTGCAATGTTCTGATGAAATTTTCTTGGATTTGTGGAATCATCATGAGTTCAAACAAAGAAATGTTGGTTTTTGTTTTCTTTAGATATTCTAAAAATTCATATTCCAATTTGGCCAAGGGTGTAGGCAAAATATTTTGTTTAGTTGTTTGATCTATTGTTTTGGTATTGGAAAAAGTATTCTTAGATGAATTAGGGGTAGTATTGGTTGAAAGAGAAGATTGTTTAGGAATAATGGTAGTGGGAGAAACAAGATTAGGGGTACCGTGGGTGTCATCAAGAATATTCTTACTGGCACTCCTAGGGTTACGACGTTTTGTGAGACATTCACTTTATCGGCTTCTTATTCATCTTCTCCAAACGATATGTCCCAAAATGGTTTTAACTGTTGTTTAACCAGATCATCAGATTCCTAGGGTTGTTCTTTTTGTTCCTGACCTCCATCTCCCTCATTAGTGGTTTCATTCATATTCTATGTTGCTCGGGTTTGAAGGGTCTGGAAAATATCTTCCATATTGATGCCTTCCATCTTAGAGGGGTTTGTTTTGTTGGTTGGGGGATTTTTACTATCTTTCTTGTGGGGGAACTTAAAAAAACTTTTTTGATTGGAATATCCCTCTCCATTACCCCTTTTTAGGTTAACCAAGTCGTTGGATAGATTTTTGATGATTCTTTCAAGAGATTCCATATCCATCGAATTAAAGGGATTTTTATATTAACAAGATTTAGATGTGAATATTTTACTTTTACCTTTATCTTTAGATGGTTTTGAGTTGGAACTACCCTTTAAAATTAACATAATGTTTTCAAATTTAAGGGATTCTTGGAAGGCTTCTTCTAGAGTATCCTTTTCAGAATTTTTTACATACATGGACATGGACATGGGTAAACCAAAGGTATAAAATTCAATGGTGACATCTTCAGTAGGTTTTGACACCCTTGGGATTTGTTTTAACAAAGTGAGGAACTGTTGATTGTAATCGGTAACTAATTATTTCGAATCTATCTTGACTCTTGATAGTTCGAGAACCTCGGTGGATGGTGTTTTATTTTCCCCAAATTTTTGGAGGAAAGAGTTTTCAAAAGTTTTCCAATTTGAAATGGAGGCTTCTTCTAAAGAGAAATACCACGTCGACTCTTTTTCTTCAAAGGTAAGGGAAAATAGATGACAGACGACATCTTTGTGGTGAATTCTTTGTAGCCTAATAGAAAACATGAATTTTTTAATATGGTTCTCAACTGAATCCTTTTTGTTGGGGTAAAATTTAGGCAGGAATTTCTCAGGGTGTCTAGGCATGTCATGTTGAATTCCTGGTACAATGACTGCATCAACAAACAACGAGGGCTAGTAGTGGGGAGGATTTTGGTTCACATTTTCTCCAGCCATGTTTAGGGGCTGATATACAATGACATGATAGGGGTTATATTTGAATTCACTCTCAGATCTGTCCCTGTCTTTGAAATTGTCCTCCGATGCATTTCTTGGGGTGTGAGGGGGTGAATCAGGAGGTGAGGGTGGTCTACCTCTTGCTCCACTAGTGAGTATATGATACTCAAGATTAAATTCTAAAGCCTCAGGGAAATAATAAGTACTTTCAAGAACGTGATATTCAAGGGTCTCAACTGAACAATTTTATTGATAGGAGTACGGGTCAACAAAATAGGGATTTGTATGTCGAAGGACTTCTTGATTTTTAGGCAGAGAGTAATATAAGGGAAGTTGTCTGGTCTGTCTGCTACGTTGTCTAGTCATTGCATGATTGGCTCGCTCGGTCGAGCACCTGACTAAAGATTCGATCTCCGAGATAGTTAGGATATGAGGTTGAGGAGAAGAGAAAGATGTTTCGGGATGAGAGGGAACATGGTGAGTGTTGACCTAAGCTAGAGTGTTCACCATATATTCTGAAGGGAAGACATTATGTTGGGAGTAAATTTGATGGAAATCAGTCATGGAGGAAAATATTACTTGTGGGGAAGAATGGGAAGAATTGAAATTTATATTTTTACCCATTCAGTTTTGTGGCCCTCCTAGCGCCATTTATGTTGACAGGCCAAAATGATCCGTTCATCCAATTGAGGGAAAAGACCTGATGGAAGGTCCCAATTAGACCCACTCTCGTTTGGAGTAACATTTCTAACCAGATTTTGGCCTGGTTACCAACTAACTAAAATATGAATCTATGAACAAAGGGTTCTCAGATGAATTAAAAATAAGATAAAATAAGGAAACAAAACTAACTAAAATTAAACTAAGAGGTATGATTATTATTCTAATATGAAGTCTCTAAACTAATACTATTTAAATTAATCTACCCTGAGAAAACTACAAAAATAAATGAATACAATGAATAATGTGCATTGCTTGAGTAGAATAAATTCATGACATAAGTGATACATAAATTTGAAAGCATAATTTGTTAGAACCAAAGGATTGATAAATTTAATGACATTATAATATCGTTGTACTCATCTTGAAAACCATGATAACTACAAACTGCAAACATTAATTTAGAAGTAATTCATCAACTAACATTCATAGACTACAAACAAAGAGATGGATAAACAAAATAATCTCATTCACACACATCAGTACCGTAATATTCAAATTTAGAATGTCTCTTGGATTCAAATTATCTTGCAGTAAAAACATTGTCGTAGTAGCTCCAAAACCAAAATCCCTTTCAAATGGGCAACACTCCCTTTATATAGTGAGGGGTGAATGCTTACAATCGTTCTTCTTGGTAATCATAAAAATTAGGGTTGTTTCACAAAAATACTCTTCATATTCCATAATAGATTACAATATCAATAGAAAACAACATCTGGAAAGAACTGTGGCATTATGTAATCATGATGTGGTTCGCTCCTATTGTTGGTATTGATGTTGTTTCCAAGTGGAGTAGTCATTTAAAATTCTCTCGATTTTTCTTGATTGCAATTTCTCTAAGACCAATTCTTCGTTACAGACTTCTACGGACACTTATTGACATAATTGATTCATCGTGGCTTTTACAAAGGATTGAATCTTATGGGTGAGTCAGATAGGAAACAATTGATTCTCTTCAATTGATTTTTCTTCAAATAGCATCAGAGCCTGAATGCTTTCATGAATGGCTTTCTTTAAATATTCCACTTCAACTACATTGTTGCTAAGATAAGTCATTTCATCTATAAACTGTAGTGGTTTTACCCATGCCTCTATGATGATATCATTAGCTTCTTTCCACAGTTGTGCACATGTGTCAGCAACTATTCCTTGGGTGGATCAGACACTCATGAAGAGGGGTTTTTTGGTGTCAAAAATAATTCTGTACCCGATTTGTTCTCTTTTCGAATATACTGGTAGGGAGGTAGGTGGAGGTTGGTGCAAGTCCTACCAATTAACCATCTCCTCAAAATCCTTACTAGCTTCCTGATACCTTCCTTAAGTTTCTATCAAAGTGTTCTGCAAATTAAGTTGTTCTTGTCGCTCCAACTGTATGTTGGTCAACATATTAAGGAGTTCATTCCTTTCATTCAATAATTTTTTGTTGGTTGCTAGTGCTTGTTCTTTTATGAACTCCATGGTACATGTCGATGCTCTAGTATTTTCTAGAGAGGAATTGAGTTTATGTATTTCTACTTCTAACTCATTCTTGTGGGTGTCACATAGGATTTGTATCCTCTTCTCAAACTCTTCATTCAAGTGATCTCTTTGTCCCTATAGGGAACCATTGATCTTACCTGAATTTAGACCTTCATCTACTTTGACAATTTCCTGGATATCTATGGAGAATTGGTCTTTTACGTATTTCAACTCTGTTTCCATCTCTACTACTCAGTTCCTGGAAATGTTTAGGGAATTAGTTATCTCCAAGACAGAGGAGGAATTTAATCTTGCAAATTCATTGAGCGTTAAAGTTGCTTGGACCATGTTTTCTTTAGGATTAGGCCCGACCTTCCATTCTAATATCCTTCCTGCATATGACTTAGACTTGGTGTCTTCTCCTCTCTTTCTTTTCTCCGATCTTGTTTCTATGCTTCTTGTTCTATTATCAAAGTAGTAGTCTCCAATAGCGACTACATATATTTCAAAATTGAGGGTTTGGGAAGAGAGGGAGGAATTTCCTGTTATGGATATTATGGGGGTATACTCCATAGGAGGGATATTCACAATGCCTAAGTTTGGTGTCGACAGAGTTCCTGGGGTCTAGTTTAAATTCTTCTTCAAAATATTATCAGCTTTCCTCTTTAATTCAGCCTCATCGTCCAATCACTTCACCTTTGCCTCTTCAACCAATTTCTTGGCTTTTTCTTCATTAGCTAGTCTCTTTGATTCTTTGTCCTCTGCTAGATTTTTAGCTTCTTCTTCTTTCTTCTTTTGCAGAGCGTTATAATGTGACACACACTCATGTTCTATCATGTTCTTCTCCTCAGTCTATCTTATTTGATAATCTAGCTTAGATTGGAGTCTTTTTTGTTCAAGATGTTTTTCTTTTTTGGTATTCTCTTGTTCTTTGGCATTTCCTATATCTTATTCTTGCTAACACAACTTCTGGAATTGGGCTAAAGTTTCCATATTCAATTCTTCTTATTAGATATCAATTTCTCTCTTTGTAGCAGCAATGGGAAATTGGTGCAAGACTTCATCATACGAGAGTACTTTAAATTTAACCTCCTCAAAATCAACAATGTGGATATTTGGATGAGTGAGGCTGACAGATATGACATGACTGATAGCTAGCTCATGAGGATCATGGTTTTGGCACGAAATTGATCAGACCAGGGTCCTTCTTAGGTTACCAACAAAAGGCACCGAGT
>CBVK0100603582.1:0-16689 GCA_900067695.1 Picea abies | reverse complement strand
GCATACATAAGAAGGTTATAATGATCAAATATGACACATACCATGATACCTCAGACCAATTACCTCATGGAGCAAGAGTCCTCTCTGATGCAAGTCCAGGCCGGTGGTGATGGAAGCTGGTACTGCTGACAGGACAAAGCTGGCTGAGAAAAAGAAAGATGGGCCCTCCAGGGCCATGCTCAAGTCGCTCTTGCTCTCGGTACTCCATGTCTAGGACCATGTGGGCCTCAAGACATGATCTCCTAGTTCTCCCTAGATATCGGGGATAACAAGAACCAAAGATGTTTTAGAAGGGCCATATGAATGTCCTCAAAGACTAAAATTTTGCAAGTGGCGGTCTTAGGCTTGTGGTTGGCTGACTCAGGTGTAGCTCTATTGCTACTACAATAAAGAAGAGGTTCAGCTTTGCTGGTTTTGTCCTTTATAAAGGTGCTTGATGACGCTATCAAAGATGTAACAATACAAGCTTTGCACTGTATAAATTTCCCAATTTATGCTATGAGGGTTCATAATTGTAATAGGATCGATTAAGTTTTTGTCCAGTTATCACACAAATCTGCACTAGTTGATTTGCCTAATAATTATAGGCAATCTAGCCCTGTCGCCACTAGATGCCTCTTCGTTCGGATTTGTGTTTTTCAGTCCCAAGGGGATGTCCCTAGGTGTTGTATGTTGTCATCAAAACAATAAATCTATAGAGAACTCCAAGATTATTATCACATAGAGTGGTTGAGATCCGGTCCTATGGATAGTTGTAACGACAAATTAATTTGAAATAAGTGAAGTGAATGTGCACCTTAGGTGAAGAAAATTCAAAATAGAGTGCACCATAAACTACCATAATACTGCAAAACAATTTAGCTAATGACAACAAATAGATTCAAGGAGTTAGACCAAAGAATAATTAGACCAAATCATATGTTACCCAAGAGATTGATTTCATCATAGTGAATGATAGGTGACAGGCCGTCATTGATCTCCTTGCTTGCAGTAGAGGTAGTGGTCTAAGGTCTGCAGGATGAAAGAGGAAGGAGTCATCCACTGCTACAAAATGGTCAAAGAATAAAATTGTCTAGCCTCGTCTTCTCCTTTCAACTCTATATATATAGAAGCCATCTCTAAGGGAATCAATTCGCCCTTACTAGTGGATGAAAGCAAGAAAAATGTACCAAATTCTGTCATCCTTTGCTTGGATGCCAACTCAGTTTGCTTCTATTTTGGCAGGCTTTTCTCTGTTATTTTAATGACTGCTAAAAACAGAAAATTCCATTAGCCAGGAAGGTTGGTTTCTCCCTTTCCATCTCTATTGTTTTAATCCTTATTCACTAGCTGCTTTCTGTAGTTTATAAAACATACCAAATCTGTTGTATTAAACCCTCTATTTCCTCGCTTTATTGCTACTGTCTTTTCCCCTAATTCGCTGGCAGCGTTCAAGGATATTTTCCATATTCAAAATTATCATTTAAAGTATCAATCAACCACTAAAGAGATCGACCTAGTCCCTTTCGGGACTAGATAGGATTAGCATGTTTTCATGCAAATAAAGTTGGCAAAACCATTCTACTTTAATTCATCCAGATTTTGTAGAGTTGGTTAGATAGAACAGTAGATGCCAAATATACCCAAAAGGTCAAACTAGGTTGTGGAGTGATCAAATTTAGCATATGGAATCAAGGTTTTGAAAGTCAAGCTTGGCAAGAATGGGCCTAAACATAGTCACTTGAATTACGGTTTTGACATGAGTCAAACTTAGACTTCTCATGCAAAATGGACATCCTCCAACAAGCTACCACATGTCACTTTAGGAGACAATCCATCTTCACAACACTAATCTTGATCCATCATTCTTTCATCCACTAGAACCAGGAAACCACCCCACCACTACATGCTTGGAACCACAACATCCCTATATCTGCCATACATAGAAACTTCTAATTATATACATACCCAAAAAGTAGCCTTCTTCGAAAAAAACAAAAATAAAAAAGCAAGAAAGACTAATCATGAAGGGAGGTAGCATTAGTCTATCTTTTGAAAAAGAAAAAACTAGGCAAGATTGATCATCTTGCATGTAGGCAACAATAGTCCCATTCGACTCGTTTTTTAAAAAGGAACCTAAATATATAAATATCTCTGTCATGTGCACCCCCCCATCTCGGGCTCCTGAAAAAAGAAAACTACTATGAATAGCAATGTTGTTTGATTTTGGTGAAACAATCTTTGAAATAGGCTCTAATCATTGTAAATGCCTGAATGCACTTGTAATGGAACCAACTTGTTGGAATCTAGTTGGATCTTAACCCTCCAAAACTGCAAGCACAACTGGGGGTTAATAGGTCCAATGCTATATTATGCATTATCAATGAGAACACTTGCATCATGATTTGCCAAAAGTTTAAATTGTTGTTTGTTTCCTAAGAAGACAAGTGTGATGTTAAATCTCCTAGTATAACTAGTCAAACCATGGAATCTTCCTTGTATGTTTATGCTAAGGATCTAGTAACACTCATAATTTTATTGAGTTTTGTTTGGACTACATGCTTAGAACCACAACATCCCTATATCTTCCATACATAGAAACTGCTAGTTATAGACATACCCAAAAGGTATCCTTCTTTCAAAAAACAAAAATAAAAAAGAAGTAAAGACTGATCATGAAGGGAGGTTGCATCTGTCAATTTTCACATGCAACCTAATGTGATTAATTTCAGATCTGAAAATTACTTCCTAGTGATGCAACAGTAAACCATAGCTGTTATCACTAAACAATTTTACACTAAAATTATTGACTGAAAATATAGCAACAAAAACAACAAGATCAGAGATGAATCATCAATACACATGAGACACAAAATTTCTGTTCTGTAACTTCGTCAAATTCAGAAATTCTGATGGAAAATTCCAGCCCTCCCAGCTATCACAATTTCACCAAAACTGAGGACAACCTTGTCCTCTGAAAACCAAAAAAATCAGCAAACCAAACCTCAGCAAATCCCGAAAAATCCTTTGCCTGCAAAGCTGTTGTAGCTGCCCCCTGTATGGACTACTGACGTCAATCATATGACTGATGACGTTCACTGTACGGACCTGCTGCCTGCCTGAAAACGTGAACATGTGGACCTGTTATGCCCCTACACACGTGCCGTCTGTCACACATGTGACTGTACGAACTGTTTGTAGAGTTCCGTTCACACGTGTAGCCTGTACAACTCACATGTGCAACTGTACCCTCTCTCCCAAATGTGTGGCCTGTTGCTTCTCTCTCTTCCTCACATGTGTGCCCTCTCTTGGCTAGAAAAGAAGCCTTCCTTGGCTGAAAACAAAAACAAAAAATCACCAAGAAACCCTAGGCCAGATTGCCACAACTACAAAGTTTCCCTTTTTGAAATTTCCAAGTTCCTAGCACAAGTGAACTCTCACTTATGCTAACTCCATAATGACACTATGAGATTTGTCACAATCTCTCCTCTCCTTATATAGGAGTCCAATGAGTGAGTTCAGGCACTCTTTCTAAACTCTAATTAATTATAATATTTTATTCTTCTTTGTGGGTGTGAAACCCCAACACAAGCCCACAAAGCCCATCAACTCGCCCATGAGGCCCTAGCCTCATTCCAAGGCCGATTTCACTGAGACAAAAGGATGATCCAATGCCGATGAAGATTCCTACATGCTTGACACCTTGGCCTCATGTGGGAATACCTCTCGAAGCTACGAAAGATTCAACACTCCCTCTTAGCGAGGGAGGTATTCCATCCTCCAACATCTGGATGTACCTCTGTCTCCCACATTGGAAGTGTCTCTGACTCTTGTACTGCATCTGCTACCATAGTTGCACTCCAATCCTCCTAATTGGTTGCTCTTTCTGTCACCAAAGCAAATCCTGCTCTCCAATCCTCCTTACTGGCTGCATCCTCAGTCACTGAAGAAAATCCTTCAGTTCCAGTCCTCCTGACTGGTTGCATCATTGGTCACTGAAGCGAATTCTTCTCTCCATTCCTCCTGATTGGCTGCATCCTCAACCCATGACACCTGCTTGGAACACTCCTCTCTTCCACATGTACTTGAAGGTAGACTCCTTCTAAATGAATGATGCTCCCTCTGATCCTGCTGATTCCCCTGAAGTTCAACTTCCTATGAACAGTCCTGGGAGGCTTCTTCTCCCCACTGAATCCTAAGTGTTGACTACCTCTGAACTCTGGCTCCCTTTGAGCATGTACCATTGGTGGAGCTATCTGCTCCCTCTGAACCTGCGCTACTAGTGGAGCTACCTGCTCCTAATCATATGTCTCTCTACTACTACTAGTCACAGTTCGCATAGGCTGCCCCCTCAGCCTATACAGGTTTCCCTCTCTAACTCTAAGAACCACCGTTGATTTGAAGCTAGATCATTTGGGCAAAAACAACACCTGTCCATTTTGAAACAATATATGGAAGCCCTTCTTCTCAATCTCCAAGACTGAGAGAACACTCCTCCCGAGTTCTGGCACCCATAACACATTTGACACCCTCAACACTTCTCCTGACTCCATCCTGAACGATACCATACCAGATCCTTGTACCACATGCTTGGCTCCCATACTAAGCTCCACACACAAGTTTGAGCCAGTCTATGTGATGTTGTCAAACAACTCTCATGCACCTGTCATATGAAAAGAGGCTTTGTTATCCACCAACCAAGTCCCTCTACTGGAAATTGTTCCTGAAAGGGTGGAGACCAACAAGATCTCCCTCAGAGACCTATTTGCAACCTCATCAACCTCTGCTGCTAATGCCTACTTCCTTCTTCCCCTTCCCTTTCGGTGTGGACACTGTGCAGCTTAGTGACCATAATCATGACATTCAAAACATCTGATCTTACTAAGATCCTTCTTTTATCTCGGTTCTGGAGATGCTTCTCTCGAGAGAGAAGCCCTTATTCCAAAAAACCTCTTCTGCCCTTCCTAGTGTGGGCTGCAAAGGCCTGGTTCTCATCACTGTTACTCTTCACCAAACCATCCAAACCATCCATGGACACTAACCGAGTCTCCTCCAAGATACAATCATTCCATAGTCTATCAAAGTCTAGCAACTTCTCTCGTGCACAGGTCCCCTGCACAAATGGTTCCCAAGACATGGGAAGACTTTTCAATGCTACATTCACCAACTTAGCATCCTCAACCTTCTCACTAATGGCCACAAGCTGATCACGGATTTGAGTTATCTTCATAAGGTAGTTGACAACTGTGTCCTCACTGGACATCTTAATAATTTGAAGTTGGTGCTTCAAATGCAACTTCCTGCCTATATTCCCATTTTGGTATAAACCCACCAAAGCATCATACATTTCCTTGGCAGATGTCTTCTCAGCAATGTGAGGAATCAAGTGATCCTTTACACATTCTCGCAACACTTGCTTGGCCTTCACTTCCTTCTTCTTGTGAGATGCCAATTCTTGCGGATCGGTAGGACTTGCAACCACACCCTGAACATACTCCTTGAGGTCATTTTCTTCCAATAGAAGGAGAGCCCTAGCCTTCCAAGCTCGGAAGTTAGTTGCCGCTTCCAACTTGTCCTCAATCTTCGAAGTGTTCAACATGGTGACCTGCCTAAAACAGGAACAACAATCTTCTAGTGTTGTAGCACAAATGTGTCTCAAGATGATCCCCTTCTCTTCAAAGCCTCAACTTTGATACCATGTCAATTTTCACATGCAACGTGATGTGACTAATTTTAGATCTGAAAATTACTTGCGAGTGATGCAACAATAAACCCTAGCTATTATCACTGAACAATTTTACATTGAAATTATTGATTGAAAATATAGGAGTGGAAACAACAAGATCAAAGATGAATCATCAGTACACATGAGACACAAAATTTATGTTCTGTAACTTTGTCAAATTCAGAAATTATGAGGGAAAAAACCAGCCCCCCAGTTGTCACAATTTCACCAAAATTGAGGACAACCTTGTCCTTTGAAAACTAGAAAAATCAACAAACCAAACCTCAACAAATCTCAGAAAATCCTCTTCCTGCAAATTTGCTGTAGCTGCGACCTGCATGGATTGCTGATGTTAGCCGTACAACTGCTGATGTCAGTTGTACGAACCTGCTACTTTCCTGAAAACTTGCACATGCGGACCTGTCACACGTGTGACTATACAGACTGTTCGTACTGTTCTGTTCAGACGTGCGACTATACCTTCTCTCCCACACGTGTGGCTTGTTACTTCTCTCTCTTCTTCACAAGTGTACCCTCCCTTGGCTAAAGAAAGAAACGAAAAATCACCAAGAAACCCGAGGCTAGATTGCCACAATTGCAGAATTTCCCTTGGTGAAATTTCCAAGCTCCCAGCACAAGTGCACTCTCACTTATGCTAACTCCATAATGACACAATGAGATTTGTCAAAATCTCTCCTCTCCTTATATAGGAGTCCAATGAGTGAGTTTAGGAACCCCTTCTAAACTCAACAATTAATTATAATATTTTATTCTTCTTTGTGGGTGTGAAACCCCAACACAAGCCCACAAAACCCATCAACTTGCCCATGAGGCCCTAGCCTCATTCCAAGGCCAATTTCACTGAGAGGAAAAATTGATCTGGTGCCAACGAAGATTTCGACATGCCTGACACCTTGTCCTGTTGTGGGAATGCCTCCCGAAGCTACAAAAGCTTCAACAACATTAGTCTTATCTTTTGAAAAATCAAAAAGTAGGAAAGATTGATCAACTCGCATGCAAGCAACAATAGTCCCATTCTACCCATTTTTTAATAGGGAACCTAAATATATAAATATCTCTTTGATGTGGGCTCCCTGATCTCGGGCTCCTCGATAAAGAAAACTACTACAAATAGCAGTGTTATCTAATTTTGGTGAAACAAACTATGAAATAGGCTTTGATCATTGTAAATGCCTAAATGCGCCTATAATGGAACTAACCTAACATAATCTCGTTGGATCTACCCTCTAGAAGTGCAATCACAACTGGGGGTTAATAGGTCCAATGTTATAATGCATTATCTATGAAAACACTTGCATCATGATTTGTTAAAAGTTTAAATGGTTGTTTGTTTCCTAAGAAGACAAGTGTGATGTTAAATATCCTAGTATAACTAGTCAAACCGTGGAGTCTTTCTTGTATGTTTATGCTAAGGATCTAGTAACACTCATAATTTTATTGAGTTTGTTTGGACTCATCTCTTGAAGAGGAAAACCTAGCAATAAGGAAACCCTAGGTTCTCGTGGCCTACATGGCCATGGATTTAGACAGGGAAGCCCCTCTAGCTCCCCCTCCCTCTCCATGGAAGAAATCACATTCAAGAACCTGGTAAATTCAAGCCATGATCAACTCTAAATCGAACATCTGCTCCATTGCAATTTGTCAAGAGGTTAGAATCCACTCCGGATGACATTGTCATTGATGTTCCCTTACCTTAAAGATCTAGTTTTGGAGAAACAAACTCTCATTGGACAGTCCATTGGATTGTGGTTGTCACCTAGAGAAATGGAATAATCATTTCAAAAGAACTGGAGGTATCTAATTAAGGGTAATATTTCATATTTTTTTGTGGAGGAGGTTATTTAACTTTCTTGTTTGAACACAAGGAGGACAGGGATAAGGATCCTTTTCCCCCATGATCTCAATTACCTCAAAATCGGCCGTTGTTTTGACACCAACTAAGTCTACCTTAACGTTTTGCAACCTCCCCACAGGATAGATGCAGTACTGATTCACCATCCTCAACTGAATAGGGGAGTATACAAGTTTGGGATTATCGATTGCTTCCTAGGTATTCTTTGGCAATATGTTGACATTAGAGCCCAATTCTAACATAACGTCCCTGATCTCATAGTCATCAATGTGAGCATTCAGCCTAAACTCCTTTCCAAATCTTCTTTTCCTTCTCTACATTCTACATGTAGTCTTTTCTGGAAGATTGGCAACAATAAGATCCTTTGGGCTTTTTGTAGCATCCAATGCCAACTTGATTGTATTCCGCAACTTCCCAGTGAGCTGTTAATCATCCAATATGTCACAAAATAGTTGCAACCACAGATCAACAACTCTTTGTGCCTTTCTTGAGGGATCCATCTGAACAAGTGGCTCTTTGATAGCCTTTCGCTGCTGGGGATTAGACTTAAAGCTTACTTCCACAACTTCAAGCATTGAAGGACCTTACATCCGCTTAAACATCTCAACCGCGCTTTTAAATAATTCCTTTTGTCGGATAGGGTCATACTTGGTATTTTCTGGGATGGCCTTTTGGATCTTTGTTTGATGTGGACTTTTTGCGTCTGCGCCGGTCTTTTCACCTCTTCTAGTGATGATATTGATATTAGGACCCTCTCTATTAGCCATAGATCTAGGTTCAAAATTTATCAAATTGGCACCTCTCTACCTCATCCGATACTCCCATTTTGCAATAAGGTTTGGACAGTCTTCTGTAGTGTGGGTATTATTCCGACAATGTGTGCACCAAGGTCTTCTTGGAAGTGTACAATCTCTCTCCAAGTGTCCCTGCTCATCATAACTTTAACAACGAACTGGTTCTCTTCCTCCAGTTCGTCCTCTTCAGTATCCTCCTCCACCTCCGTGACCTCTTCTAGGTCCTTGAGGTCCTTCGTTGACCCTAATTGCAGACCGATCTAATATCTCTGCAAGGGCATCCAGAGCTCTGCAGTGACTTGTGTTATGCGAAGGAGAACCATAGAATTTATAATACATGGTATTCGGTGTAGGGGTGTACTTCTGTAAAATTGGACAATGACTTGGAGAATGCCCATGACTCATGTAGATCTCGCAATACTCGATATTCTGATCTCCTTGATTATTTGGGAAGGCGTGCTATTGAATAGGCCCATGAAACGATGTTGTAACAACAACCCACACAACTCCTCCCCCTGACCCAATTGGTGGAGGGACTATATTAAAAGTCCCTATACCCCTTAATCTCAGACATTCATTAGTCACATGACCTTCCTTGTAACAACCCATACACTAGACTTGTGGTCGACCTACCTTCGGAAGGGTCAACTCTTGGATTTTCTCGATCAATGTAGAGATTTGGCTGTGCAATTGTGCAATATTAGCATCCTTTAGAGGTCTCATGATTCTTAGATTCCTTAGATAGCCTGCTATTGCCTCTATCTTCATCGCATGTTTCAGTGCTTCTCCTAATGTAGCTATCCTTTACTGAGTTAGAGGGATACGTGTCAAAGGTAGCAACCCTTGAATGAACCATTCTCTCTGATGATCCTCATGGATATGATTCGCTAATTTTCCCGTTGCATCTTTAAACCTCTGGTTGTACTCCCAAGCAAACTCACCATACCTTTGCTTTATCTCCCGCAATTCAGAGAGAGCTTGTTGTTTTGACTGAGACAACCGAAATTCCGCTATAAATATCTGCTTCACTTGATTGAGTGTGAAGGGATGCCCTTGAGCCCCTGGATCGATTTCCTTCATGTACCATTTCAAAGCTCGACCTCTTAGGGTAGTCTGAAATTCAACTAACTTTTTTTCATCTAGAGTTCCATGAGAGCGCTAGATGGTTTCACATAGAAACTAGCGTTGTTCAACGTCTTTGTCACCCTTACCCCAAAATTCAGTATATCGGGTGAGGGATCCTGCATGTTGATTTTCCATTGTGGGATTCGGAAATCCTACCAGAATGAACCTTGTTGGTCCTAGTTGTGATACAACTGAAAAACTTGCCACACTTCCACTACTACTACTACTACTACTACTGCTACTTGAACTTGTTGGACTTGAAGGGTTAGAAATAACAGAATTGACAAAAAGGTTTGTTGTAGAAATTACCAGATTTATAGATGGTGCTGGGGGAATGGGTGATTCAAGGCTAGCTCCTTTGCCTCCGGAGCAAAATTCTTTGATCTGGGGGGTCTTGTTCGTTAGCAGTGCTGCGCTAACATCTTGATGCAATCCAACACCTCCAGGCGTTGCGGGTTCTGATTCTCCCACAACTTCTTTAGGGGTTTTGGCTCGTTCGTACCTTGCACTTTTCTTTTGATGGCCCCCCATATCTGCTAGAAAATACTCCTTGACCTAATTCATGAACCCTCTCATAAATCACCCTCCCCCATGTGCAGGGGTTTATGCTGCCATGCTAGCTGAAGGAACATGCAACATTCCTTCTTCTACTAATAGAATCTCGATCCACAAGGGGATTTCCCACAACAGTCTTCCTCTTCCTCCTTCTTTGAATACGGCTTCTGCTTTGGAAAAGGCTTAGTGGTTCTCTGCAGCGAATTCGATAATGTAACCCTCCAGAACAGTTTGTACCCAAAAATCCACAACGCGAGAGATCAAATTATCTAAATGGTGAAGAGCCGCTAAACCCTCAATAGTCCAGTGATATTTTCTTTTGACTCGATCTTTATATTCCAATGCTTCTTGCATCCGGTCTAACCACTGAAATACCTCTTCGGGAAATCTAATCCAAAATATTTTGTACTAGTCGCTAGCAAGGTTTGAACTTTGAATAGAACACTATGCTTTGCAAAACCCTAAAGCTCTTGTGTCTCAACTCCGCTTCTTTCTTTATGAACGCATTGCACCTTCTTTCCCACCAATTCTCAACATCAGATTTGTAAATCCGATGAGGCATCCTCTAAAAACTCTCTTTAAAGCTCGGGTCCCGGCAACAAGACCATTTGTTGGCACAAGATTGAGACCAGGGTTGCCAACAAAAGGCACCACTGTAGTCTAGATACATTAGCATTTTCATCCTTTTGCAAGGGAAAAAAGTCTCACCCGAGGCGCAACCAAGACTTGGTTGATGAAGTGAGTTAGAGAGTATGCAACACCGAATTTACGTTAACATTACTTAGAGATGTGTGAGAAATCCCAAAGACATTCATAGACAACAAGCTAATACTTAACCATTCAAGAAAGAAGCAATTGTGCGATACAATTATAGATTCATATACATCACATCAGATCACAATAGCAAGAAATTTTAGGGGCCCAAACACATCTTTATATTAGTAGTTCCAAGATCCCAAAATCATCGTACAACATAAGTCTCCAATACAAACTCTTGCGCAACAAAATATGAATCTACACAAACCATTACAAACTCAAAAGCATGCTGCGAAGGCAACAAGACTATTAGTAGAGACCATTATAGTAGCTACAGGACCAAGCTCTCTACTCGAAGATACTACTAACAACAATAACCTTGACCAACCACAATAGAGACCAAAGGCCGACTACAATCATAACCCTCCTCTTTCCCGTTACATAGCTCCATCTTTAGTTTTCCCTTGGGCACTTCTTGGATTCTTGATTCGGCTATCTCTCCGGCTTTTTCCTTATAGGCGCTCGTTGCTCTTGGCCTTTTCCACTACTCGTCCAGCTAGCGTATGGTGTTTTTGGCAGTTTCGTTACTGTTGTACTTTCGGTTAGCTTGCTGTCATCTAACTGTTTTCTGTCGCTTCGAATCTTCCGCTGGCATCCGTCGCTTTCCCCAAAACTTCAGCATGTTCAAAACGAAGGGCCCAACATGCCACTCAGTAGACAATGCATGGAATAGCTCAGGTTCGATTTCTCCCTTTCCAATCAATGACAGACCTTCAAATACTTCGGAAATCTGATTACGCTACCACACACCAAGGCAACAAACTAGATATTGGTTCTTCAGAAGATCAAGATTAAAATGACCAATTGGGGATCAAAATAACTAAATCTATCTAGCAAGGCTAATCAAATCTATCTCATCATTACTTCCCATCTATTTGAGCTCAACCCTTTTGGCTCATGCAAGCATAATGTAAATAATTGGAAAAGAAATAAGACAACTCCTATGGCAAAGGGGAAAGGAAAATAGTAAAAAATATCATATAGTAAACTAGAATACATTCAAAGCACCATATGAGAGAGAGGGATGAATCAAGCGCTTGGCACTAAGATCCTATGGAGATTCATTTTCGGTAAAAATGAATGGTGCAAAGATGTGCTACAAAAAAAATATCTAAGCAGAGGAAGGTTGAGAAGGTTAGTTGATCCTCTTCCAAACTCAAAGGGATTTCCAATATATGGAGACTATGCAAGGCTTCAATGTCTATCATTCAATCTCAAATATCTTGGGTTCTTGGAAACATAAATCACATTAAGCTATGGGATGATCCCTCCTCTCTCAAGACACATCCATAGCAGGTATAAATCCCTTTACAATCTATCCATTTGGGACCAAAGAGAAAGTGGAAAGTGGATAGGTGCGAAGGGTCTTCAGCCCCCAACTTATTTGAAGGATTAAGTTCGTAAACTATTCTCACTCCTTTAAGGGGAATCTCTCATTGATAAAGAATCCAAGGATACCAGAGGATGGGGAAAAAACAAAGATCCTTACTTTGTGAAACAACGATACACCTCTAGGTTAGCTGCCCAAGAACTACCACCCAAATCTGCACTATAGAAACAGATATGGGCAAGATATTTTCTACATAAAATTATATTCTTCTATTGACCCATGGTCCAAAACAAATATTTAATAATAAAGAATCTAAGGAAACAAGGAATTCAAGGGCCCACAAGATTTTTGCTCTGTCTAGCTGCAAAAGAAACAACAGAACAATTGTTTGGTATGGTAGATTCCTCTTCAAGACCTGAGGAAAACAATAGAAATTCCCCGAGATTAGCAACAAATGATATTAACTTGGAAATACTCTTACCTATGTATTCTGGAGAATAAGCAATTGTTAAAGAGTCTGGACAACAATGCCAGAATATTTATCTTGGAAAATCTAGATAGCAAGGAATTGTACAATATTTTGGCAAGAAATCACCACTCCTGGGAAGGTCGCCAATCAAGCCCAAGGACTTTTGTATGCCGTTCTTTGGTCAAACATAATAGGGGAAGATTCCTTATCAAATTATGAGGTGAAGGAGAAAAGTTGGATCAAAGCCATCAAATCAGATCCACCTTAGCAATTACCAACATTGATTAAAAAACCAAGCCAATAATCTAAATGAGGGGACCAAGAATTTGAATAATGGAGATCAAGTAGAAAACATTTCAACCTTTTTGTTGATAGAGAGTCAAAAGGAAATAGAGGGGAGGTAGGTACAATGGGGGTCATCTTTGACCCAAAAGGAGAAAAGGAAATGGACTTTGCATGGGAATTAGGAATCACAAATAACAATGAGGCAAAAGTGCTAGTGGTCTATAAAGCCTTACTCGTCCTCAAAGATATAGGGGTTTGAAAAATTATTGTGGTAGAGAATTCAGTGATAATTCTACAATCCTTGTATCATCAAACCCCCCTTCAAAACTTCAAACTCTCTAGACTCTACCAAAGAATTATCATGTTGACCCAAGATTTTGAGAAACTAGAATTATTCCATGTATTTCAAAAGAAAAATAAGGATGTCAACACGCAAGCCAGCTTAGGAGCTAGTTTCCAAGAAGGGATATACAGGTCAAATGGTGTGACAATGGAGTCCATCACCTTAACCCCCCATGAGGTGTCAACTCATTATGGAATTCAAGTCACCCATCAGCATTTGTCCCATCATGAAGTGGTGAATAGATGGTAAGTTGAGGCAACTTTGTCATCTGCACCATCTCATTTTGTGCTCCCCTGTCTGTGCCCTTTGGTCCTATATGATGGAGGAATTATGCAATGCATGTGGGTTTATTTGCGAGGGATATGAACACAATTAGCAATTCGGCTTGAACAACAATTGAAAGGGGAGGTTTACACTGTGTTACCAACATATTAATAATATCTCGATGTTGGCAATATTATCTTCAAAATCAGGGTCAACAATATTTTCCGATATTTTCATTCTTACAACATTGTTTTTCATTCTTACGACATTTTCCGATATTTTCCCCGATATTGCTGATATGTTTGTTTTCAGACCCTTGATGATATTTTGCCGATGCCGATGTTTACAACACTGGTCTCTAGGCATTTTGATAGTGGTTGGTATTGTCTAGTCCCTGATTAGAACAACAGTAGTGATGGTGCACTACCATTGTGAGAGAAAGTGTTCTGTGTTTTGTGAGATCAAGGATGTGTAGAGGGGGTGGAAAAATTGTGAGTAGGAGGTAGTAGAAGCACACTGTAGTGTCATGAACTTGACCCTTTGTTGGAACAGGTGGAAGGAGGGATTTGAACAAGAAATCTAGGAAGAAAATCGTGCTAGAGACCAATGTGTAGTGGAGACAACAAGTCACACTCTGTAAATGCGGGAATGGGAGAAGGAAGTGAGGGCTTCGTGTTGATACATCGAAGGAAGCAATGGGAGGTTGCCTCATAGTTGATGTCTTTGCAACTATTGGTCGGTTGAATTGTATCCCATCTCAACTACCCCCACGAGGGAACCTCATTGGCCCCTTTGAGTGACTTAAGGTATTCTGGGACTCCTCCCTCTGCAGCCACTCTTCAGCCACACAGGAGTGTTTGGGCACATTGCACACTCAAAACTTAGAAATAGTGAATGCTTCCAAAGAATTCAACCATGCGATTCCAAATGACAATGAAAATGAGAGTGATTAGAGAATGTTGGAATGAAGTCCCAAGTGGCAATGCAAGTTGAAGCCCTTCAAGGGCAAGAATTTTGTATGTTTTTCTTCTTTGGTGTTTTTACTTTTACGGTATGTTAGGTAAACCGTAATATACCTACCAAGCCTTTAATAGCTCGAACCGTAATAGAAGGCATTGTGGTTTTTCGGCTGTTAAGTTTGTTGTTTTGGAATGTAGACCAAGATTGTATATAACAAAATTTTTGTATTATTATGCTGTCTAATTCAACTGCAAAGTTCTCTAATATAAAATCTACTCGTTACTATGAATAAAAAAAAAGGAAAAAGGATCTACTAACACTCTTTGTTCTCCTTGGCAGACTTTTAATTTTTACAATGGTAAATAAATGTTTTGAAATATAGGAGAGGAATATCGGTTGAGGTGCTTATTGCTACTAATTAAATGCTTACAACTTTAATGTTAATTTGTGCAGGTTTTATCCGGGATTTGTGGAATCATATGATCTTAAATATAAAAAGCACAAAGTAAAAGCCAAGCACTTCTTCGTCTTTAAAATTTTCAATTATGAAATAAGGTTGTTCTTTTTTATGTATGACAAATTTTGATATAAATTTTCATTGTGTAGGTGATGTATCATGATGGAGACATGGAAGATCTAAGACTTGGGAGGGAGCGGTGGGAATTGATTGATGGTAATACCATCTCTACGAAAGTTTGTCTGAGCTTATTAATTATTTTTCTATGACAAGTATCAGCAATTAGTAGGTTTCTAACGGAATGCTTGCCTTTTTTTCAGGTGGTGAGGACACCAGTCAGAAGTGCAAAATCTAATGGGTACTTACCAAATACGTTTCTGTTAAAATGAAAAGAAATTGCTGGATATTGGTTTCCAAGTGGAATCCTTTTCTTACGTTTTGCTGGAAATAATTGTCTAATTGATTGGAAGAATCACTGAATGTTTAAGAAACACATCCTCCACAGCCCAAATTATTTACAGTTCCAAAAACCAAAATCAGGGCCTACACACTCTTTCCCTAAATGGAAACAATTAATAGAAACAATTGATCCTGGACGAAGACCCCAAAAATAGTTGACCTATTAACTGCCATTTTTACTTGTCTACATGGAAGCAAGTGCACATGGTGACTGGACATCTTGTGGTGACGTGTTCATGTTGCATGACCGACAATGATTTGACATGGTAGATGTAAGCTTCCAATCTATAACATATGAAATTCTTGTGAAATTTAGGGGGACTGGTTCCCTAGGGCATGTTTTATGTAAAAATATGTAAGCAGGCAAGCATTTTTTTTTGATGAAACCTACTATTAAAATCTAAGAAAGCTTGAATTTCATGGATCTAGATTGTGGCATCATGCCTAATTTGCATGATCCTACGGGGAAAAAATCTTTGGGGTACAGAATTACAGAAATTCATGACACCGAGGGGATATGCAACACTTCAAAAATGAAGAAAAATAAAATAAGTCAAATGGTTTGAGTATAAGGTGAAGGATGGTTTGTGTGGAAGGCACAATATGAGTACATGACCGAAGTCCCATGAATTAACAATGAACTTAAAGCATGTGAGTTCTTCCTGTTTGAGGGAATTAACAATGAACTTAATGTAAGCTCTTCCTGTGTGAGCGAAAGCTCCCAACGGTTGACTTAGAGTTGGTAGGCAAAGTGATCTGTAAATGGTTGTCTTATGGACTTTTCGTCTCATCAACATGGATGCTTTTTCAATTTTTGTTTTTGTAATTTGAATTCACTGCCTCTTTAACAACTTCCATGGAAAATAGCTTATGTAGCAACAACTTTTGTAGCAAATAGCTTCTGTAGCAACTACTTCTATATCAAACAGCTTTTATAGCCTTTTTAACAGCTTCGTAGCCTCTTTAACAGCTTCCGTAGCAAACAACTTTGGTAGCAACATAAAAATATTCCACTTTGCACTCCAAATCTGGTTTAGAAAAAAAAATACTCTCCTATAGAAGTGCTGATACACCTCAAAACTATTCACTCATAGGTTGCTGATATACCAAGGGAACAATAGAATCAATGAAAGAGGTAATCACCATTTCGCTGTGTGCAAAAACGGATTTATGCACCGTGTTTTGAAAACAAGAGTTGTGAGCATAAATTGTTGAATTTTAATGATGATTTGTACCTTGGACAAGTGGTTCCTAT
>CBVK0100603581.1:0-16690 GCA_900067695.1 Picea abies | reverse complement strand
ATTTAATTGGGGCGGGAAACCATTGGTCACGCCTCATTATATTGGAGAGACTCTTAAGGATTTTTGGTTCTATTTTCACTTTGTTACACCAGTTTGATTGATCTCCCACTAATCACAATACACCAAAACATAACAACTCTTTGGGTTGACCATCACCAGAAACATCTACTTGTAATGACGATTTCAACTGATATTAGCATCAAGTTGATAAGAAATGCCTTAGTGGAAATTCTCAGGATCTCCTCCCCATGCTTACTAAGTCAAAATTACACGTTAAATGCCATGTTCACTAAGTTACAATTATCAGCTAATATGTCACGCTCTCCCTAAGCGCCCCCCCCCCCAAAAAAAAAGAAAGAAAAAGAAAGCAAGTTGGTAACCTCACTTCCAGGTTCTTAAATGTAAATATTACATACATAATGACAGTTTCTTTAACCATCTTACCCCCATTACAAAATTTCCAGGACAACGTAATGGTAATTGATATAAACTAACAAAGTACAAACTTACACTTTCTGAATACTAAACTAACTACAATGTTAAAGACTTTGAATCTAATCTTAGGAGTTGAAGAGTTCTAATCTAATCTTCCTAATAAGTAGAATAAGTCTATAAGAATATTAATAAGGTAATTACAAGCTAATCCTACTCTTCTAAAAGAGAATATTAATTTCCCTTCAGCACTAGAAATTGTCATTGGAGATGTTTAATAAAAGCTTGTTCCCTAGATTGTGTTCAGATATGCCAACCAATTTTTCCACGATTTTGTGATTGTAGAAGATTTAGTGGCTCCTTAGAATGAATTTGTTGTTGAATCAAATCACCAAATTTGTGGATCCACATTAATGCAATCAGTTTTATCAACTGTTTGAGAGATGTTATAAATCCATGTATGACCATAGAGGCAAAGTTTCTTGAGAGAGGTTGAGTGTGTGTAAGCATGTTCTGGCTGATGTAATATCTCCCTTGAACACAACGATTTTATGTGGTAAGCCTGTTCTGGTTGAGTGGGTAAAAGAAACAATGTAGCCAATTTTTTCTCATGCCTGAGGTTCAAAGCTCAAAGTTTGAAGTGGAAAAGTTTAGTGGAAAAAAGAACTTTGAGCTTAGGAAGCTCAAGATGCAGGATCTGGTAGTGCAAAAAGGCTTGCAAAAAGCACTGGTGGGCAGGACAAAGTAACCAACAAGCATGATGAATGAGGAATGGGAAGAGTTGGACAAAAAAGAACTTAGTACCATTCGTCTATGTCTAGAAGATGAAGTTTTGTTTGATATCGTAGGAGAGGATACAATAGTAGGCTTATGGAGCAAGTTGGAAAGTATGTATATGACAAATTCCTTAACGAGCCTAATTTTCTTGAAGAAGAAATTATACAATTTGTGAATGAAGGAAGGTACGAGAGTTGTTGATCATTTAAATACCTTTAATACCCTTATACTTCGATTGACTACTATGGAAGTTAAATTCAAATATGCAGATAAGGCTATTACACTATCATGCTCATTGCCTAAGTCTTGAGATAATCTAATCACCTCTATTAGATTTTTCTCATTAAATGTTTTAGATTATGACTTTGTTGTGGGAGCTTTGTTGGCTAAGGAGATGAGGAGAAAATCTAGTCAATAAACCTCAACTTCAAAGGTTTCCCCAAAGAAAGATAGCAGAATCAGAGAAGTTCTTCACAATCTAAGTCAACAGGGTTCACATTAGTCCGGTCATCATGTTGATGAATGCTCTGTTGTAGGAATTGATGACAAGTACAAACATGAAAAAACGACTGGGAATTGGAGAGCTTATATCCACAAGTGCTCTCATCATAGTTCTCCATGAGAATGATAGGAAACTTGGTAAGTTTATTGGGAATTTAAAGGATCCTCTTGTCTTCAACTGAAGCTCACATATTTTCTACCTGGCTCTAATACATATGTTTCTTCTTGTTTGTATTCCCTCTATCCGTTGGTATGTCACTCCCTTTTCTCTAGCACTTTGTAGATGTAAGCCCTACTCTTTGAGCACTAGTACTTCTTGAGCTCGACCATCTCGAGCAGCAAAGGAAGCACTATAAATTGTTGAATACTGTGAAAAGCATGTTCCTGAGGATGATAAGGTGGAAATTTTGGCCCTGAAAGACGAGGTTCAGCTAGTCCACAAATTCAAGGAAGACTCATAGGTCAATTTTAAAGTGGGAAGGGTAATTCTACGATGCACTAGGACTTGAAACTCCAAGTTTTTCCATACCCTTGAACTTTGTTGGCATGCCAAGACAATGTTTTCTCTCAACATGTTGCCTAAAGAAAAAGACTTTCGTCATCTAAAAGGCCGAATGGAGATGCTAGAGATACATATGAAGTATATGTCCAAAGTTATAAACTAGTTGGCATGCAAGCATGGGGGAGTTTTCCAACCACCTAGTGCTGGTATTGGTCTTGGAGTTTCAACTCTTGGTCCAAATGTTGGTGTCTGTGCTGCTAACACTAGTCTTGGTGCAACCTCTTTTATGGATGGAAGCACAACAACAATGGAACCTCAAGTTCCTAAGACTTTATATAATGTTTTCTTCTAGTTAATTAAATATTTTTTATATGTTTTTTCTAGTTTACAAATATGGCTATAGCCACTCTAGACTTTTTAGCTCTATCTTACAATTTATAAGTAAAACAGTAACATATCTTTTATACCTGGTTTCCCCAGTGAGGAAGTTTTTCTTACATATTGAACCTATAAGATTGTCATGGTAAAAAATTATTATCCAACTATAGCCACAATTACAATATTAATAGAAAATAATAATAGATAAATATTTTTGATATATTAATACAATATTTTTATTAATATTAATATATCCTTGATCCTTATTAATATTTTTTTTATAAACTTTGTTAATATAAATTAATGCATTTATTAAATTAATATAAATTAATAGAAACATTAATATAAGTTAATATAATATAATATATTATTATAGTACAATATTTATGTTAATACTTTATTTATAGTATCATATTTATGTTAATATCTTTTGTTTTGTTTCATTGTTTATTATCAACAACCTCATTAATAATATTAATGTTTCTAGTATGCATATATTTAAAGCATACTACAAGGAAAAAACATTATTAATTTACTAAATATAAACCTATTAATGTGTACAGAGATTAATATTATTAATGTAGTTGTTTCTAGCTTACAACTATGATTCATAACATAACTAATATTTAATGTTGGAATCCTTGTATTTTCATGTTATCCTCACATTGATAAGTTTATTGTTGTAATGTTATAAGCATGACTTTTTATTTATAAAATATATATATTTATATATATATATATTTATATATTTATATATATATTTATATATATATAGTTTGGTTGATATTTAGAATTTGATATTTGATATGTTTTATAAATGTATAAAGTATGTTTAAGACATAAACCATATGGGACCATTTTAGTAGTTAATAGTCATCGTTATTGTCCATCAACAACTTAAAGGTTATGAATCTCATTTCAGATTTATCAATTATATCTTGTTCACTAAGAATGTGTATTGTGAATTTAACAAGGTTTATTAATAATTATTTTGCTTATATACCTTCAAAAAATTCTAAGACCCGTGTTCTTACATATAAAAACTCTAAACATGGTATCTTCTGTGATCAAAAGAAGTTCATCCGTTATCCTAAATCTGATCCTACTATTGTCACTTATTCCTCCTTTTCCCATGAAGTGGATTGACATAAAACCTCTACTAATATTGTATTATGCAAACAAGCCACTTCCTAAACGTTAAAGTCTCTTTCCCTTCCTTGAAAGAAAGAAATAGACAAAAACATCATCATACATTTTCATGCAATTCCTTTTCGTACTCATTCTTTTGTGAGCATTTGAGATAAGTTTCACAACCTCGATGTTCCTCCTATAAAATAAAATTAATATTTAGCCAACGTATTCATCCACCTACTAAGCCACTATCATCCATAGACCTTTTAATGAAATGGATCGTAATTTTCTTGTAAAAATTGAAAAGTCATGAAAAATCCTTACAATGCATAAAGTGTACAAATATATGCAAACATTTTTGTAAACAATTTTATATATTTTTTAGAATTTTGTATAAGTGTTATGAGAAATCTTTCCCTTCGAACAGGTTAAGCTCACTTTTAAACCAAGATCCTTTCTTTATTCTAAAGACAAAATAAAAAAAATATTTTTTTATGTTTTCTCTAAATTTAATTCAATCGATCAAATACGAGAGAAGAATAATATAGTGTACATTATTTCTATGTTCATCCTCACTAGTCGAATCCTTGGGATCGATATCCAAGCTCCTTAACGCAAACAAAGTCCTGGAAATACCAACAAAGAAACTCTTCTTCCTACTATATATGATTAGATATAACAGATCTATTTATGAAAAATGAAACAACAATAGACAAATAGATGCAAAACACATAGAATTGAAGGGAATAGGCCAAGTTTATATTAATTGGAAAGCCAATGGAAAGTACTTAGAAATCACATTTGACGAAACAAAATATTCTCCAAGCTCTCCTTGTCCAACCCCTTACACGAATCTCTTACAATCAGAATGATGATGCTTCAATGGATTCCTTCCCCATTCACCATGGAAATTCCTTCAATTTATAAGATTGGGAGGTTCAACCACCATGGGTTAATTAGGGAATTGGTTGATCATATGGATCCATGAGTTAGGATTTGATATTAAGATATATCCATAGGATAGGATTTGAACCAAACAAACCTCATCCCTTCGGAGCTGGTCCTTAGGAAAAGGTGGAAACTCCCATATTTTTCTATAACCAACGTGGAGGTCCCCCTAAGTTAGAGATAGGGCACCCATGGTGCTACCTAACATCGATAGGGGAGTACCAATTCCCCCTATGCATGGACAGGGGGGCACCACCCTTCATAAATTCCCCAAAAATGGTCAAATTTTCAAGTAAAAAACATGTTTCTCACCTTCAAATATTCCGCCAACCAGGGATGATTATAGGGGCTAAATTTCGCTCGTGGGATAATTTTCCATGCTTTTTCCAAAAAAAAGATTTGCTATTTTAAAAATGATTTGATCAAATTCTATAGGATAAAATTATTTTAACTTAAAAATCGTCGAAAATTTAATAAAACTATATAAAATCATTTTAAATTTGAATATTTTTACAAAAATATCGCCAATAATTTATAGTAGGCATATGAAAGATTAGTAACATTCGCCAAGGTTTCTACATTTTAAAATAAATTTCCATCCTTAAAATCATCTTTGCCTCCAACATGACTTAGGGTCATGGAAAATGTTTTTCATGGTCTCAACAAGTTGTGACACTTGGAAAAGAGCATGCGACACTTGTAAAGTGCATACATAACTTGACAAAGTGCATGTGGCAATTAACAATGTGCATACAACACTTTGCGACACTTAGGGTATGAAACTTAAGTGTGGCATTTTGATGTTTAACAGATTCCCCCTAAAGTGTGAGGTTAGAAGAGAAACCGATGGTTGAAACACTCTACTAATTCTTTAATGCAAGGGTGTCGGAATAGGAGAACTTGGTAGAGGTTGCAAACAACCATCAAACAATATAAATATATGTTTCACTGTCGAGATAGAGATACCTATGCTTGGAATACGAGTTGAATCAAAGAATTGTCATCAACCAATACACTGTGAATCCATGAAAATATTGACTAAGGATATGTCATCAACCAATACACTGTGAATCCATGAAAATATTGACTAAGGATATGGCCACTAGATACAATGTGGATCCATACCTCCATGACATGAAGTGACCACATCCACAAAAAATACATAGTGGAGCTACGAGATGACAAAGCATAGACACATATAAATAAAATGTGGATCTATGTGATAGTATATTTATTAGTAAGATTTCCAGCATGGTGATTGTACTGGAATATTTTACATGATCAAATGATCTCCATTCCACACTGTGAAAAGCATAGAACAGAGTGAGTTATCAAACAAGGGTCTTCATACCTATCCCTAGATGGTTCGATTTTAATCATGTGAATAAATGTCTTGATGTCAAACATGGTAGAATATATATACTTGATTATCGATCATTGAGATATATCATTAACAAGTGCAAGGGATATCACCAGTGATGAAAATGATTCTCAAGGTACCTTTACAACATCCCAACAAATGTGAATAAATCAGTCGAGGTACAACATTTGTGGAATCATTTGATCGGAGGTCAATGGTGTAAACCTACTATCAGAAGTGAGGACGCCTTCCATTGAGGCGTGTAGCTTCCAAGGTATTGATTTGTTTCTAGGTATAATTATTGGATTATGTATTGAAGTCAACATGAAAATACTTGTTGAAGGAGGGCCTTGATATATCCCCCATCATCAACACGAAAACATCACAGGAAAGTGATATGAGATGGTATATTAAATGAGTATGGCATGAAACAAGGATTCAAATTGGTGATATTGTAGATGGCTGGTTTTGGAATGAAACTTCCCTTTAACACTGTGAGGAAGGACACAAGACTTAGCAACATTGACTCGTTTGAGAAATGGACCAAAACATAGTGAGAAAATCATCGAGGCACTCTTTGGGTGAGTCGAAGGAGTAACATGATTCATGGGATTTGTATGACTCAGAGACAAGAGAATTAACCAATTGTAAGGCGAGATGAAAAAATGTGCCATGTTCAAGGGAGAAAATAATGGTTGCCATGAAGGATTCCAAGCAAGGGAGAAAATAATGGTTGCCATGAAGGATTCCAAGAAAACTTGCCCCACTTCCTTCAATTTCCCCCCCACCATGTTTGGCGAGTACCTCTTTGTTTTTATATTGATATTGAGGAGGATAATAGATGCTTAGTATAGCTCATCTTCAATGATTCCCTCAACATATTTTAACAAACCTAAAGAAGGATAGATTCAGTCTTATATGGGTCTTGGGGGTTGGATCCATGTAATTCCTTCAATGCATGTTTTAACGAGACCAAAGAAGGTAATATTGTGGTATTTTCACATTTAGAGAGTCTACAAATATCTTAAAGAATATTCCAAGGGTGTATTTTTTGCAAAGTTAGTCTCCTAATCCCGAAAAAGAGTAAAATAAGATGAAGGAGAACTCTTATAGTCATGAGGGACTAAACTAGTATAATTTTTTTGTATTTATACTTACAAGGACGAAAAAGCGGTAAACTACCATTCAAAAGACAATTCTTTGTGTTTTAATGATCTTGAAAGATCATGAAGTATTCTAAAAATTTGACTGGGTCACCAAAAAAAAATTTCTCCCTAGCAATTTGCATCAAATACGTCATCCTCGATAAAAAATGTGTCAGAAATCCCTTAAACATTTAATGAAAAACATGAAGAAACATAAAAGGGAGAGTTACCAATGTGAAAAAAGAACAAAAAATAACTAGTTCCAAATGGTCAAAATGTCAATTAGTGGACAATATGGTTTAGTTTTACCTTTTGTTACCTTTGGTCCCCTTCCTTTGTATTTTTCCCCAATTTTGAGTAGATTTTCAAGTGTTGATTGCGAGAGATCATGAGCATCATTTCAAGTTTCATATGGACCAAGTTGGTTCTCGTCTCCCCCTCTTTCATTTCACTTCTTTCTTTTTCCATTTAATTCAAGCTTTTCCTAGTTTTGAGCCTTCTCAGAGCTCTTTTTGCACACTAGGACAATGGTGCTCCCTTAAGCTATCATGGGGGTGTCAGTCTTAGGTTTTCATTCTCTCGTTTAAACTTTGTGGGAGTACCAACCCCTTGATACGATCTCTAGGGAGCGTTGGGCGATTTTGTTTTTATTTGTTTAGCTTATGAAAAGTAGGGTTTTCTTCATGGAAATTTGGCTAATAGTTTCTATGATGATTTGTAGGATATTGGTAGACAAAATGTATGAATGGAAATAGGGTTGGAAAGAGAATGATGATATGGCCTATTTTCATGATCCAAAAGAAAGAGAGTCACTTTGGAAATATGGTCGATTGAAGTTCTTGAAGGTCCAAAATATGAGGAAGGAAATTCTTCTCTTGGAGAATTTGATAGGGTTATGGGACACCACTAATTAGGGTTTTCATGTAGGTCCTCATTCTCTCAAGATTGGTTTTGAGGATGCATATTTCTTGATGGGGCTCTCTTGATGAGGTGCACCCATTTTATCTAGTCGTCGGAAGAAAAAGATGTCTATAGAGCTCTACATAGAAATGTTTTGAAGGGCATGGTCCCATAAGAAAAGTGGAAGAATTGCAATAAAATATGTAAAAAATCTCTAATTTTGTTCTATCTTGTTCACTCTCACTAAACTGGTTTCAAAATCACATATGGGGTATGCGGTTGAGTGTCTTGAGCCAAACATATTCAAATGGTGAGCAGGTTTCTTGGTGAATGTCAAAGACCAAATCTTCAAGTGTAGGACATGGAAATAAAATTAGTTTGGTTATGGGTCATTCCTTGTGTCATTTTTCATGGAACGAGAAAATTTGATGCAGCCTAAGATAACTTTGAAATAGTGTCCCACATATGATCTTAGGATGGAGTGATGGACTATATTCTCATCTCGGTGGGGAAAATATCCTCAGGTTTTTAACTTCACAACTAGTTTCTGCAAGTGGTTGAAGTGGAATATTTCAATGATTGAGGATTATCCCTATGCTGGGATGGATTTTCTAGGTAGTTTGGACCTAGTACTCATGGAGGGAGAACATTGGGATGCTTCAGGTACATCATTAAAAAATGTGACATTCCAATGTTTTTGTTTTTGGTTTTAATATATGTATTTTTTTTGTAAAAAGGGGAACTAAACATGTTTGTTTTTCATCATGGAGATAGAGGAGCGGTGTGATTGATTAGTATGTCAGTGCTTGATCGATGCAGTGGTGTGCAGGAGGAGGTGGAAGGTGACAAAGAAGGAGGACTCTATGATGTAGAGAGAAACCTTAAGGGACTCACGATGGGTGTGCCCATGACAAGGTTACTAGATATCCCTTATCACCTTTAGAGGCACAAAAGAGGTGCTAGAGAGTAACATCCTTTTACTGCATCGGGTCGCTAAGGAAATAGTTTGTTACTATGACCATAATGTAGCACAAGCAGATGAGTAGAGTCTCTTGGTTTAGCACTTTATTATTTGCGATGATTTATGGGAGAGGAAGCCCAAATGTTTTCCCAAATATACTTTTTGGATGATGTATAACAAACTTTTTCTATAATATATATATGACTTTTGTTTTAGCCGTCTTATCTTAAAGTGTTAAAATGAATAATGTTTTTCATTTTTTTCCCTTGTAGTATGCTTTGTAAAATCTTTATGTATGTGTGAGATGCCAATCTAATATAAAATTTTCAAGTGAATCAGTCATTGTATTATATTCCCTTGAAATTTCTTGATACTAAATAAACTAAAATGATCATTTGAGGAGACAAACTTTTAGTTAGATTTGAAGCAACGTAGGATCACAAACAAACTACGTGCGGTTTAAATGAAAAAACATGAGTTGCGAATCAATATGGAAAGTTAGGTGATATATGTCAATAGTGGAAGCTTATTTTAACAAACCAATCAGGACGTGATATTCGACGACGTTATTTGTCACAATAGAAAGACAAGCTCCTCTAGAGCTCACTAACTCGTCACTGGGGAATAGACTACCCAAGTTGTGGAAGCCAAGTTCCAAGTGTGTCTACTAGCACTATATGCGAATATGGAGTATACAAAAGAGGACATAGACATATGCACATTCATGCACAAAGAAGGATAAGAGGCCATAACTGAAACAAATCCTTACACAAAAAAGAAAATCTTCACATCAAAAAATGAAAAACACACAAAAAGGTAGTGTACAATAGTGTACAAAGAACAAATGCAAGATAACATTATGTATAGTAATTTTTTAGATAGATCCTGTTACAAGGCTCTTTCAAGGGAATTCTTTCATAGTTGACGAGCTCATAGACACCTTTTTGTAGTACATTCTCACGAAGTAAGGGTAGTGCAAAATCTGTTCTAGTTTTCCTACCCCCAACTTATCATGGTCTTTATCTTAGAATAAAACAATTTCATCTTCATTAAAGATATGAGGTTGAATGGATTTTTCCTATTGGGTTTTGATTTATCTTTTGTGGCTGTCATTGGCGAGAGAAGCATCACAATGAGTCTCATCAAGTTTGGACAGATAAAAGGATTGTTCCTACTTGGAAAAGGTATTGGGTAAGATCTCTATAAATATTATAGGAAATGGAATCTCACATTCAATTGGGAGAGATACCTCTAGTCTATAAACTAAATCGAGCAGTGTGAAACCAATGGAAATTTTGATGGAAGTCCAGTAAGACTAAAGTGATGAAATCATTTAAGGTGCTAATTATTTTTTTTCACCCCCACAATTCATTGGAGAATGGTTTTCAAGACTTTATTGATGTCCTCTACTTATTCATTTTCTTGAGGATAGTAGGGGGATGAGTTTTCTTGTCGAAAATCAAATTTGGTTCTTATCTCGACCATCATTTGGCTGCAAAAATGAAAACCATGATCAGTGATGATGGCTTGAGGGACTCTAAATTGTGTGATTATATGATTGAATATGAAAAGTGAAATAGTTTTACCATCATATGTGAATGTGGTCATAGCCTCGACCCATTTTGTAAAATAGACCTATGACTATAATATACCCATGTCGCTCGGACGAAGTAGGATTACATTGCATAAAATCGATGACCCATTTTGAAAAGGGTCTGAAGACAACTACAAGATGGATTTGAGCAAGATGAGAATGCTTTTTATGGTGAAATATTTGACATGGTTGACATTTCTTGACCACATTAATGCAATCTTTGAAAATCGATGACTAGAAATATCCTGTGCATGAGTTTTTTTAGGTTGTCTCCATCCCAGAAAGATGAGCGCCACATGATATAGAGTGACAATCATTCAAAATATGTTCAACTTATTTATTGGTAATTCATTGTCGTAAAATAGTGTCAATACCTCAATGATACAAGGTATCACCAACAATGAGTTAATGTTTTGCATGATGGCGAACACGAAAATGATTCACATGATAGTTCGGCCCAAAAATGATGGGTATGGAGATATAAGGTGATGTCTACATACCATGGGTCAGATGTATCGATGAAGAAAAGTGACTCATATGGAAGAGAGTCAATGGGATCAATTTCTTCATCAAGACAAGAAAGATTGCAAATGAGTTTCAAGATCCAATTCTTGAAGAATTATAATCCATGATGATTATATGGACCCCAATACTTGATGTGTTAGGATGTGATACATGAGGTTTGCGTCAACAACGATAGTGGTCTTATGGAGAAAGATATAATGATGAAATATTTGTACAACAATTATTGCTTCCAAATTCAAATTCTCAACGTGTGAGTAACAAGTTTCAACACCCAAAAGGAACTTATTGAGGTAATGCATGACATGTTCTTCACCGTCTTCAGGTTCCTGAACTACTACCATCCCTATGGTAGAAATGGATGGTGCTAAGTAAATGATGTATTCTCGTGTATAATCTGGGGGATGAAGTAATGAAAAATTAACTAATGAATATTTGAGTGTGTCAAATTATCTTTGATCCTGGTCATGCCAGACAAAAGAAATGCCCTTCTTCATCAGATGCATAAATCCTTTTTATATATCGGCATAGTTTTGGATAAAACGATGAAGAACTTTTTCCTTCCAATGAAAACTTTCAAGTTTGTGTAGGGTTGCAAGTGGGGGTAAGGATAAAATAGATTTAACCATCAAGGAATCAACCTGAATCCCATTATTGGAGACTATGAATCCTAGTAGTCTACTTGTTTCGACACAGAAAACACACTTGTGCGGATTCAAACGAATGTTGTAGTCTCGACATCAAGGAAAGAATGCTCGAAGATGACCAATATAATCTTCTTGATGAACATAATGAGCAGGTAGGTCATCGAGGTAGGGATCCATTATGTGTTTGATTTCATGAAAAATGTAGTACATGGCCCACTGTAAGTTGGCTCCAACATTTTTAAGACGAAAAGGAAGATTATGGTAAGAAAAAATTCTCCAAGGGAAGATGAAAGTTGTTTTGTGTTGGTTAGATGGGTGGTTATGAATATGATTATAACCATAGTATTCGTTCATCAAATAAAAGGTGACACTCCCAACACAATTATCAATGATTTGGTCAATAAAGGGGGTAGGGTAATTGTATTTAGAAAAAGCCTAGTTAAGATCCTAATAATCAACACAAACCATGATCCTTCCATGTTTTTTCTTGACTGGGATGATGTTGTAAAACCAAACAGTTAATGGAACTGATACAGAACCTCTTCTCTCCTCGAGGTTGCACGACCTCTCGGTCAAGGATATTCAACTATATGAGCTATATTAGATTCTCTAGTCCTTGCTGGCCCCAAACTGAGTTAAACACAAGCCCTTTTATCACCTTAGGTGTATTTTATACCCGTGGCCCTTTGCCTTGGTGCTTTAAATTCTTGGAATTTTAGGCATTATCTCCTTTATTCTATCCCTTCTCCACATGAAACCTTGATTATGACCCAAGTCTTAATCCACTGAATGCTTCATAAATTTGGGTTTCCCTGTTCTTAGCGACAGCTGCACCCTCTTTGTCTGAACCCCAAATTATGAACTCACCTAGTCATATCTATGATTTTTGTATCTCTCACATCCAGCAGTTGTGATCCGTTCGGACTCTGGTCTTCGGGAGTTCTGCAAGTCTCAAAACTCCTCTTCTTTGAAGTATTCCATACCCAAAATATTAGATCAAGGGCCACGTGCCTCTCTTGATCAACGCCCGATATTCTCCCCTTACTCCGCTTCGAGAGATATCTCTTTCCCCTCATCTCTTCTTGGAATCTCTCGAACTAGTGACAAGTGTCCTTCTAGATTGATGGTTGGAGCCTCTTCATAGCTTCAGGCTTTGACATTTTTCACCCTTATACACCCCAAATCTTCTAATTTATGAATTCTCAAAATAACTTATGGATAACCACCATGAAACTTTCCCATATGTGACGGTCTAGAACGATTCCTCTTCTCCTGTGTGGATCTTCATTGTCACTTTGGAAAACACCTTAAAGGATCCTCCTTTTTTGAATATTTCTCCCGTTAACTTTTCAAAGCTTGTCTTCCTCTGAACCGTTGACTCTTTAAAGGGTTTTATTCAACACTTAGTTGTATTTTGGATTTGTGCACACCTTGTAATAGAAATTCACACACACTTCTATGAGAAACCTCTCGATCTACTCCTCCTGAACTTTTGGTTCAAAAAATCTGTTGATGCACTCCTTGTAGACAATATGTGAACTCTGCAAACAAATTCCACGTTATCTCTCCTTAGTTCTGATTTGAATTAGAATCTGTCAACGCACTCCTTGCGAACAATATGCAATTCTTGTGTAAGCTCGTGGGAGAGAAACAAGTCAAAATTAACTAATGTTTCACACATTCATACATTCAACGGTATAACTCATACATTCATGAAACACAAAATAACATAAAATATTTAAAAAACAATAACACCACACATTTGGATGAATATCAATATGTTATCTTCATCCAAATGTAAAATGGCTACAGCTATGATAAAACAACAATAACTAAAATTCAGAACAACTAAATCACAACAATCTCCTACTAATTTGTGACTACCATTGTATCAAGTAGCCTAATATCCAACAACCTCATTTGAGCATACAACACCTCTACTTATACCAGAGGGTTCCTAGGGTTCCCTTCGACTACCTATATTCTTGAAGTAAAAACTAATTACTCCTTAAGCATTGTTCATTAAAGTCTAAGAGTGAAACTCCCAGATCTCTTGCGATCATTCAGCTTTCAGCGTTTAGATCTTCTTCAATTTTCAATCCATTCAAAAACATTTGTGGGAAACACCAGTGTTTAAGATTCCAAAATGATTCAAAAGGTTCCCTAAGGAACTAAGTTTTCTCTCCACGTGTGCTCTGTTGAAGATTCTCTTGCATCATACTCCCATGGACAAAAAATCATAGACTCCTGTCCATGAGCTCCTGCACTGACTTCCCATTCTTCTGGATATTAGCTTCATTTACCCAACTGGAATATTCTATTGGGTGTCCTTTCCACTTTATCAAATACTCCAAATAAATCTTTCTTCTGGTCATTTTATTGATCCTCTAATAAATTGTCTTTTCCATATGTGGATTTTCCACTACAGGCATATGTTTCTCCCACCGAGTCTCTGGTTGGTCTTCTGATATTTCTGTGTCATTTTCCCTGTAAGGATACAGCCCTAGAACATTAAATATGGTTGATATACCCACATCCTCTCTCAGCTCTAGCTCATAATAATTGGTACCAAATTCCATTAGGATATTGCATCATCCTATCTTCTTTAGCTTCAGTTTGTTATATGTTCCTATTGGGAAACTTTCCTTTCTGAGATGTGCTAAAACTTGATCTCCCACTTCAAATTGAAGTTATCTCTTATGTTGATCAACTCTGCATTTATACTCTCTGCTACTGTTCTGCAACTTCTCCTTGATCTGATTATGAATCTTTTGCATATCTGCATCGAAGCCATCTTGTCCAACACTTATGAATTCATTCTTCTCTAGGTCTCTCTATTTTGATACTCCTCTTGGTTTCATTCCATACACTATATGGAATGGAATCTTTCTCGTACTTTTGTTACTGATACATTGTATGAAAACTCTTCTTGTGACATAATTTGATCCCATTGGCTATGATGTGAAATGACCAAACTTCTCAGCAAATCTCCTAAATTTTGATTTACCACTTTAGTCTGTTCCTCTGTTTGAGGGTGATATGCTAAAATAAAAGATAGTTCTATCCCTAGATTCATCCATAATGTTCTCCAAAAATGATCAACAAATTTAGTGTCCCTATTTGAGATGATATTCTTGTGTAACCCATGAAGTCTCACAACTTCCTTGAAAAACAAATTTGCAATGTGTGTTGCGTCACTAGTCTTTTGGTATAGGATAAAGTTTGCCATCTTTGAAAATCTATAAACTAAAAAAAATATGGAATCACTTCCCCTTTGGGTTCTTGGGAATCCTAACACAAAATCCATGATTATTGCATCCTAAGGCCTATTTGGAATAGGGAATGGCTGATACAATCCAGTGTTTTGTTTCTTTCCTTTTGCATACTAGCATATCCTACATTTGTTTAGAAACTTCTTCACCTATGATCTCATACCTGACCAATAGTATGAACCGTTCAACTATGCAAATGTCTTGTCATGGCCAAAATATCATGCTGGACCTCCACTATGTTTTTCCTTCAACAGATTTTCTCTCATCGAACACTTTGGTATGCACAACTGCCAACCCTTAAACATAAATACATATTGAATCATATACTCTGTCCACTGACTTCTGTCTCTGAGCACATGATTCACACATGCTTCATATTCTTCTTTAAAATATGGATCATCCCATAACATATCCTTAAGGTGTTCAAACCCTAAGGTATTCACTTGAAATTCTTGTAGAATCATACATCTCCTTCTCAATGCATCAACAACCTTGTTAGCATTACCAGAAATATGTTTGATGACAAAAGTGAAATTTGGCATAAAATCTATCCACTTAGCATGTCTCTGGTTTAACTTCTCCTACCTTTTTCCTACCTGGTTATGAATTGTAAAGCCTGATTATCGCTATACAAAACAAATTCTTTTGGAACAAGGTAGTGCCTCAATTTCTTCAAGGCTTGAATTATTGCATAAAATTCCTTATCATATGTGGAGTACTTTTTCTTAGTGTCATTCAACTTCTCACTGAAATATGCAATAGGTCTATTATCTTGGCTCAAAACTACTCCAATTGCAACTCCACTCGCATCACACCTTACTTGAAATATCTTCTCGAAATATGGCAAGACCATCATCCTTATTTTGTTATCCTCTCCTTCAATATATTTAATGTTTTCTCAGCCTCTTATGTCCATTCGAAAGAATTATGTCTTTTATTCACCATATCCATCATCTGTGCACTGATCCCACTAAAATTTCTAATGAACTTCTGATATAAACTCGCTAATCCATGGAAGCTTCTCACCTCAAATATACTCCTTGGTGACAACAATTATCTGATTTCTCTCACCTTCTCAGGATCCATCTCAATTCATTCAAAGAGATCACAAAACCCAAGTAAATGAGTTATGTCTTCATAAAAGAGGATTTATTTAAATTTATCAGAAGTAAATGAGTTATGTCTTCATAAAAGAGGATTTATTTAAATTTATCAGTAGCTTCTCCCACTTCAACCTCATCATCACTAATGTTAAGTACCTCATATGATCTTCTTCAGTTTTATTGAAGACCAATATATCATCCATATATACAATCACAAACTTACTAACGAAATCTTTCAATACCTCATTCATCAGTCTCATAAAAGTACTTGGGGCATTTTTCAAGAAAAATTCCATAACAAGCAACTCATACAACCCTTCATTAGTCTTGAAGGATGTTTTCCACTCATCATCTTCTCTCATCCTTATCTGGTGATATCCACTTTTCAAATCTATCATTGAAAAATAGTTCGCTCCACTTAAACAATCCATTAAGTCATCCATCCCTGGAAAAGGAAATATGTACCCGATGGTGATCTTGTTTATGGCTCTTGAGTCTGTACACATTCTCCATCCTC
>CBVK0100603580.1:0-16695 GCA_900067695.1 Picea abies | reverse complement strand
TTCATCATGGTTATCGTCTTTTGGGATTTTCTTGGTTACTATACTACACAACAAGACTTCATTTATCTCTTGTTGTTCCTGCTATGCTTTCTTCAATTTTTCATTGTCGACCTTGGAAACCTGTAGTTCAACAATAAGATTTCTCATTGTTTCCAACACCTCCGTGGGTGAGCTTCCATCACTATTGTGTCTTGGATCTTGCGGAGGTCCTTGCTGAGGATTTCCTTCCATCCTGATTTATGCACCCTCCTGAGTTGCCATAATTTACAAAAAACAAACAGGGATTTCTGTTTGAAACCATAAGATTTATTAGTTTTACATACGTCAAAATGTATACTGAGTAGCTAATGTGGCCCTGTTCAGGCCCAATGTTGTAGCTTTTGCTATGATACCATATGTAATGAACCTCAAATTGACTTTTAAAAAAATTTAAATTTTCTATGACATAATTCAATTTCGTTTAAGCTTAGAATTTAAGGGAAAGTAAGATTCATTTCTATCCATAATGACATTATTACACCAGTCTAGTTTACTTTGAACAAAAAATCTTATGTGGGTAAATTCTTTCTATAAATTCTATCACCTCTCTTAACTCTCAAACTACTTCAACATAGTTATATGTATATAGGCAATATCTAAACTTAGGTTGAAGGAACCTTTGATGTTCAAAGAGATAAAGCTCAGAAGGGATAGCACCTTTGAAGTGTTCAAAGGGAGGCAGAGATCAAAATCGTCTCGTAGAGGTCAAGTTCAGGTGGAAGAATGCCAAGTCATTTTGGCTAGAGATCCTTGAGAAGAGTGAACGAACGGTGAAATTTCTTCGTGGGGAAGTGTCAAAATCCTGTGGAGTGTTGGATCTCGTACATATATGAGGAGGTTAAGACGGTGCATCTTTTAGCTTTCAAAATTTCAAGAGGAGTAGCGACCGTTGGATGAGAAGAAACAGGATTCATTGATCTCGCGCTCGAATTTTTCTATTTCGGAGTTTGGAGTAGCAAGGGATTTTGGATTCGCTGCATCGCGAATTCTCGGTTCACAAAATACCGAAAAAAACATTTGGACCGTTGATCTCTCAAGGGGGGCAATTTCGACATTTCATTGTCGGGGAAAATAGAGGGGAGACTTAGTTGGAACTCATCCCCGAACTCGCGAAAGGAGGAATTGAGATTGAAAAAGGACCATCCATTCAGCGGCAGATCATCCAGGGGAAGTTTTGGACTTCGGGGATTAGAAGGAGGAGAGGTTGGAGTTGCATCGCAACTTCATGAACCCCGAAATCGCGATGTGCTTAGAGGAGTTAGCCCCAAGTCATAGGGTGTGGTCACATGGACGGGGGCTAAAGGAAGAGCCAAAACCCATTAAGCCCTTTTCATCATTTTTGGACTCAGGAGTTCGAAGGGCCTATAATTGTTGTAGTCGAAGTCACGAAATCCTGAATCGCGAAACCCCAAAAAACACTTGGAGGAATAGCCCCAGTTCACAGGATCGGTCATATGAGAAGCGATTTAAGGGAGGAGCTAAGGAGCCGTTAGGCCCTATTTTGGGTTTCTTCCTTTTCAAAGGACAAAGAACGGGAGGAACACTTGCATCGCGAATCCCCGAATTTCTAAAATCCAGAAGCACTTTGACGTTAAGTGTGTGGTCACAAAGTGGTGGTCACGTGGGGATAGGCTAAGGGGTGATCCAGAACCGTTAATCCCTTTTTCGGCATTTAGGTGACCGGGAGTTGGAAGGACAAGAATATGTAGGAGTCCTGAAACCCTGAAATGTGAAATGTGTATGTGTTGGTTCAGAACAGAGGAGAGAAAGGTTATAGTTTAAGAACTATAAAATCTTTTGGGGTGGAAAAAAATGAACAGTCATTCTTGTCGAGTAATGGGTATGTAATTGAATGACTTTTGAGATGGAGTTCAACCATCATCATGGATAGTTATTTTAACTCGATTCCTTCCTTGGATATTATTTTACAAATTCTTGTTACAAATTCTAGAAATTTTACTAAGGTTTAGTTAGAATGTTGTTCTCTACTTTATTTTTGTATTTTTTGTCTATAGAGTCTGAATTTTTATGCATTTTATGGAATCTATGCATGTCCAAAGGCCCACATCTTTTGAATCACTTCTCAACAAAAGAAAAGGGCCTCTAAAATATTAAACTGTTGTATAGGTATCAAGCAATATACAAATATATGCATATAATCCTATCAAATGTGTATCCTCGTCATGCATCAATACTTTAATAATGTTATTACTTTGTATAGCTCATTACAGAAATATACGAATAATTAGTCATTGTCATTCATGTTTATGCATCGACATTTCTTAGATCATTATCATCATCTAAGAGAATCTATACAGAGAAATAAAAAAAGGAAGGGAGTCTGAGATTGTCAAAGTAATCAGTTCTACACATTTAATTATGCTTTTAATTGCAAGGTTGATATTTCAGCATTCGAGACTTTCTTGTTACATATGCGCAAAGTTCCTTTTCTCTATTAAACCCCGAAATCCAGAACCCCAAAACCCTGAAGTGTTGGGCCCACGGTCTTTTCTCATTTCACAATTCGACATTTCTTATTTCATTTTGTTTGTGCGTCAGGTGTTCGTAAACCTCGAAATCCTGAACCCTGAAACCTCGAAGTGTTGGGCCCACAATCTTTTCATATTTCGCAATTCGGCAAAAAGTGTGGTCATTTGTTTTTTTTGTTCGGTGTTTGTAATCGCCGAAACCCAATTGACCTCTTCTTTTCACACCATTTTTTTCTCTACGGTTTATGCCATTAAACAATATTCTAATCACGAAATTTCGAATACTTAAAGGTGTATGACCTCGTGGTAAGCAGAACTCTTAGAAAGAATCACACTAAAATCTGCTTAATTAGTTTAATACTTTCATATACAATAATTTAAGTACTTGTCATGCCCTGTACATAGTGATTTGTAATATGATATGATATTTTTATTCTACCTCTATCCCGGATGAATATCCTCCGTCGTTTCTACCAGTCCATTCATTACAGTATTAGAGGTGTTCCTATAACAAATAATTTCTACTATGTTCCTATAGTTTTTTCCTATTACAGAAATGGATTATGACACAACAAATTTCTCCCATGGTAGTACTTCAATACAACATTAACATATACATATCACCAGTATAAATGATTATTTAAAATAGAGAAGGCATAGACCAACATATATGAACCAGTTTACAGGAAGGCAAAGGGAACAACCACGTTCCTCCCAACCATAGAATAGGCAACAAAAATTTCTTGCTTGATTCACTCCCTAGCCTGACCATGAATCCATGAGGGAAAATTTGGAAGACTCCCCAGCAATGTCCACAATTCCAACCGTTATCCCCTTTCCTCACACTTACTCAACAGTGTTCATAACAGGAAGGAAATTCCATAGTCTCTTTTCTTAGCATACCTGGCAGTGTCCTGCCTCCTCACATATGCTATTTATCAATTTTGCCCAGGTCTTTTTCCCTCCCTTGGGAATTTTCGCAGCTTTCCAAATCCCTAATTTTTAGGGCCTGCCAATGGCCAAATCTCTGATTGTCTACTTCTAATAATAAGCCCAGAGGTAGTTCCAACATGTTCTCCACTCATGGAGTCATGGTCAGTTGATTTTAACATGGTTGTTCCATTTGTCCTCCTACAATTAATATAAATATTCTATTTTTATACAAGTGTCAGAGTCAAATCAGATCTCTACCCAACAATCACAATAATTAATTACAAATATCAAATTCGAAATTCGGAATTGCCATAAATGGAAAAAAAAAATCAAATTCGAATTTACTAAAAACAGAATAAATTTCCATCAAATTTAAATTTCAAAAAATATTTTATTTTTGGGGATGTCACATAGCAACTATAGAAATGGCAAGTTGAACCACTATGTATTCTACGTCTACCAACAAAGGTAGAAAAACTGGAGAAATGGCCTTGCAGGCTCAGCAGAGATGAAACAACCTTTTCTCTGCAGGACTCAATGGCTCAGGCACAGAATATGCGTATAGAGTAGGGCTTGACGGACCAAGAAAAGGTAGAGACTCTGAATTCCACGACGGTTGGAGGCAGGATGGTGGTGCTGCCATCTTAGCAAGTGGCTGACTCTTTTGAGAAGAGCATCCCACAAGTGGCGTTTTTATATGATTGTTAATAGGCTTCGAAAAGTGTTTGAGGGCACGCGGCATTGTTTAATATGATGTGAACAGACGAAAAAATGTCGAGGAGAACCTTCCCCTAGAGAATGCCTTCGGCGTAATTATATTTCTCCAATTTTTAAAACTTTTAGAATATATTCTTATAGAGTGTTCATCATTATTCTATCTTTTTCTTGCCATTATTTTATCTTCTTCTATGAGAGTCTATATATGTAATTTTTCATTCACATCAAAGGTATAGGCATAAGTAGAGATGGAGCACCAAAAGCCTTTTATTCCTTGGGTGGTTTTTTCTTGTTAGGTTTTCCACCTAAAATATTTGGTATTCTATTATTCTTTTATTGTCATTTTTCTTATTAGTTATCTTAGATCTATCTTAATGTATTTCAGGTATAGATATTTTAGATTAAGATCGATTCATGTGGGTTAGAGATCTATATAATTATGTTTTAGATATATTCATGATAGTATGAGATCTATATACTTGTGCATTACATCTATATAATTTTGTTTTAGATCTATTGTTGACTGTTGTTTTTAACCTATCAACTAGTATCATAGTTTTGTTGGAGATTCGGTCTGTGTAGGATCCATTTATATGTGATTGCAATGGACCCAATGATAAATATTGAAAATATTACTAGGGAAAACTTCACCATATGGAGGTAAAAAGTGGAAGATACACTGACTTTGAAAGATGTGCTACCAATTGAGGGAAAATCAAAGAAAACCTCATCGATGACTTATGAACATTGGGAGAAGTTAGATCGAAAGACAATTGCTACTATTTGATAGTATTTGGCAGACATGGTATACTTCCATGTCTCATAAGAAAAAGTCCTTATGGAAAAATCTTCATGATCTGTATGAATGAGGTGGTCAAGAAATTATTTTTGATGAAAAGATTGTTTAATCTTAAAATGAAGGAATGGAGTTCAATGGCTCAACATTTAAATGAGTTGCACATGGTTTTGAACTAGTTCATTTCATTGAAGATTGTATTTGATGATGAGATCCAAGAACTTCTAATCTTGAGCTCAATGGCAGAACTTGCTTGTCACCATAAGTAATGCGGCACCGAAAGATAAATTATGTTTTGAAGATGTTTCTAATAGCTTATTAAATGAAGAGATGAGCAAAAAATCTATAGGAGAAAAAATGAAAAATATGGAGGCATTATTTCTTGGTGATTGAGGAAGGAAACCAGCCATATAGAAATCAAGATCTAGAGGTAGGTCAAAGTCTAGGTGTGAATGAATAACATCCTATCATTGTGGAAAACTTGCCATGTCAAAAGAAATTGTTGGAAATTTAAAACATAGCAAAATGAGCAAAAGACAACCAACAACAACAACAATATTGAAGAAACTATTGTTATTGGAAGAGATGGTGAGGTATTAATTATTGTTTCTTATGAGGATGGATGCCTTTATACTTCTACTCATGATAGTGATTAAGGATTTTAGATTCAAGAGCCTCCTACCATGCTACCTGAGGCAAAGAAAAAATATTTCTTATAAATCAAGTGATATGGGTAAGGTTTGCTTGGATAATAATAGTTTTTATAATATTGAGATGAGAATGCATTTTGTTTCAACCGAGAAGCGGGATGATGAAGGATTCCATATAGTGCTTGGCAAGAGATGTTGGAAAATTGTAAAATGATCATTGGTTGTTGAAAAGGCATAGAACATAGGCACTCTCTACACATTAAAATCAAAATTGCAGAAATCAAACATTGATTTTATTGGAAAGGAGGATTCTACAACATATCTATGGCACACAAGACTTGGGCACATGACAGAAAGAGGTATAAAAATCCATGTGCTGAGAAAAAACATTTTGCTGGGCTAAAAGGTACAAAAGGTACAAATATTAAATTTTGTGAACATTGTATTATGGGTAGACAGAAAAGGGTATCATTTACGAGGAATAATTTTAAAAGGGATATAGAAATATTAAATCTGGTGTGTTCTGATGTTAGTGGACCAATTGATATAAAATCACTAGGAGGAGCTACTTATTTTGTTACATTTATTGTTGATGCATCAAAAAAGGTGTGGGTTTTCCATGTTAAGGGCAAGGATCAAATTTTAGACATTTTTCAGAAATTTCACATGGATGTTGAAAGGGAGAATAACAAACTATTGAGATGTATTAGAACTAATAATAGTGGGGAGTATTTCTCTAAGGAATTTGAAGAATATTCTAGTAAACATGGCATACCCCAGAACAAAATGGAACAGCTAAGAGAATGAATGAGACAATAATGCAGAAGGTGAGAAGCATGATTTCAAATTTTGGTTTGCCTAAACATATTTGGGAAGAGGTTGTTCGTACATCTTGCTACTTAATAAATCATTCTCCCACAACTTCATTGGATGGTGGCATTCCTATCTATTTTTATATCTATCTATGGTGGCATATCTATCTATTTTTATATCAAGTTTGAAACAATTTATATCTATTTTTAAATATCTATCCAATGTATTTTCAATATCTAAAAAAAATGTAAAATCCAAAATTCTATGAGTTGGAATTAGAAACGTAGATGAGATTGCAATGACTCTTTTATCACAACCCTCAATCTCCCTCACTCAAATAATCGAGGGTCTAAATTATTTTTCTATTGAGATTCAATGTTTTAGTGAATTGGAGTGACCTGGTCTTGGTCCTAGAGCCATCACAACTAAAAACACACACCTAAACTCCAGTGGCCAACAATGGTTGTGGATTCCATTAACAATTGCGTTTAAAAAACATATGAAGAGGCAACAACGAATTAAATTTTACCACTCATAGATAAAATCAAAATTATAAGACTGTTACACCGATTTGTTTGCATAATCGATCAGTACGAAACTTAGGGACGATACGTAATCTGCCCGTCTGTCTAAAAAGCGACCTAACTTCCGTCCTGAAACTCAAAGTAACCCCAGCGGCCGTTTGTTCAAAGTGGACCATTTATTTTATTCCAGATAAAATAAACTCATAAATAAAATCAAACTCATAATTGAAAATGGGAAAACCAAATTCGAATTGGCTCAATATTTTATTCCGCTATCTTTAGTTACAACGTTATTCCCCCTCCTTTCCTGGGCTCAAAAAGACCTTTTGCAAATGACAAAGAATAAGGAAAGTTAGGGGTAAGGGAAGACAAATAACCATGACTCTCCAATTTCCATTCCTCTGCTTTCTACTCATTTATTTTTTTCAATTTTATTAAATTATCAATTCATTTTTTCTCTTATTTTTTATTTTATTTTTATCTTATTTGACTTTACAATTGGTTATCTTTTACATAGTTTGAATAACCTTCCTAAATTATCGCATTGTCTTGCGAAGTCTCGCCCATTCATTTGATTCGCATCAATTTTGGATCATGGGCTTGTGTGATATAAAGACAATACAACTGGAGGAAGAAGAAATGTCAGATCTCAGATCTGGTATACAGATGTAGACCCGGGGGAATAAACAGAGAAATAAAGTTGCAAAGAGACATTTTTGTAGTAGAATGAAAATTTTCAAGGAAATAAATGAGGTACAAGCATTTTTACTTTAAAAACTATAGGCACTTGGATACAAGTATTGGGATGCACAAGATTATAGATTAAGGTAGAATATCTTTCATTACTATGATACACTTATAAATTACTATGATACACTTATAAGATGATTTTTGGATTCATCTTCCAAAAAGTCACTTGAATTTGCAACGGTTATTTCTATCACTTGTGACATTTCATATTTCTTCTCAAATAAATAACCATAACTCTAATAGATTAGTTTTGGACCAACATAATTTATCTTTAAAAATTTAAATTTTTAAAAATATATATATTTTCAATTTTAAAATAATAAATTAAAATTTGAATTTTTAAAAATATATATATTTTCAATTTTAAAATAATAAATTAAAACAAAACTTTACTTAATATTTAATAACTCTCCATATTTACTTATCACCTTACCTATTTTAAGAGATGTCATTTTGACTAGTTAATTAATTAAAAACAAAATAAAATGGCAGATAGAAGTTTTGTTTTTTTTTCATCGACAAAAATAGATCCCCCATTGGGAAGATGGGACAACCTAACCTAAAATGGTATCCATAGTCACCTTTTCAACAACTAGGGAAACCAAATCTCCACACTTATCAACTAACCTACAACTACGGGCTACACATATACAAGACTAGAAGCTGGTGGTGTTTTTCTATTCCAGTATACCATTATCTATACCATTTTACAAAAGACGGTGTTTAAATGTGCAACATAAAATTGTGAATATTGTGATTTCATTAAAAGTGCAATAATTGTGAAAATTGTGATTTCATTAATTCTGCAATAGAAAATATAAAATTGTGATTTTATTAACAATTATATATTATATAGACTAATATTTATTTGAAAATGTAAAATCACAAAAGGGAAAACATCATAATAAAACATCAAGGTTAGTAGTACCATGCAGACAATGAGCCTTATAGCATACAATAAAGTTGCATTACCATAACATATCACCACATAATCATTGGGGCAAATTCCTCATCTTCTTCTCGTAGTTATGGATCAGTTGTCTTTAAGTTGTAAGGAAATACCACTCAACAGACGTAAAGGCAGACTCAACCCAAGTACATGAGTAGAGAAAAGTTGCCATCCACCATAAAAGGAATCACAAAAGTCTGTTGTAGAGCGATGCCCTCTATCAGGTTAGTCTCACCCTGTAACACACTCGACCCCTAGGTGCTTTTTTAAGGGGTGGGGTATCAAAATTTTGTTTCCCTTAACTCTCTCTAGGACCCCCTTTCACCAAAGTGCAGGTTCTTCCAAACCCCCGGGCTCTTTCCTAGCCCCTTTGAAGGATTTGAACAGCAGGCGCTAGATTTCCATGCTAGGCCCCTTCCTTCATATGACCTCGGCTTGTGCCCAGACACCAAATCAAAGGGCACTTCAGAGCTTTAAACTTTGGGTGTTCTTGACACTCTCGACTCTGAATCCGTCGAATTTCGAGCTCGCGAACACACATGGACCATATCTATGGTCCACACTTCTTTCACAACCAATGACTATGATTTACTTCGGGACTTCGACGTTCGAGAGTTTCAAACACTCCAAACATCTCTTTCCTATGAAGTGCTCCGTACCCAGAGTTACAAATCGAGCACCATGTGCTTTCCCCGATCAATAATCGATATTGGTGCTTTGCCTCGCTTCGGGCGACTTGCAGTTACTGCTCCTCCGCTTTCTTTCTTTTGGGGTACCAATCCTCCAAAGTAACAGATCTCATGCCATGCATCCTATTCCAATGGAAGGTTCTAATGAACTTCGACGCTTCGGCCTTTGAAAGTTCTCATGCCTTTACTCTTCAATTCCTCTGGAGTTACATTCCCCCAGAGTAAATCTCCAGTCTCCATGTGTTCCAACGATGGATGGCTAGGATGATTCCTTACCTTTGGAGCTTCAGATGAATTCTGGTTAACGTGTGTCCCTCTCAGATCGATGGTCATGATGTACTTCGACAGTTCAGGCTTCGGGAGTTCTCAACTCGCGTGAACCCACTTTCCTCCGAAGTGGCTCTCTTCTGAAATGGAAGATCTGTTGACACCTGTCCTTAGCTGACGAATGACTCAGATGAACTCCAACTCTTAGGGCTTCAAGAGTTCTTGTTCAACACACTCACTTTTCTCCCCGAGTGACTTTTCTCCATGTTAGAATTAGGGCAGTAAAGTAGAAAAAAAGTGTCGTTTAATTTTCAGTGAGAAAAACAACTAGATATTATATCTAGAAAACAAGTCTACACTACTTGAACAAAGAAAACAAACATGTGTGCTTAGATCTAAACTAGTTTAGTTATTTAGTTAAAGAGTAGATCTACAATACACATTAGTTCTTATCTATAAGCTGGAATAAATCTCATACAGATCTATAGATCAGAAAAAATATATGAACCAAACTCAGCAAACAGTCCAAATCTGATAACATTCAATGTTGATAAATAAATCTAGATAGATCAAACAAAAAACAACTCAAAGAAAAATTCAGATCTTATAATGATACACTGAATAGATAACTTACCTTGCCCTGAAGTCTTACCTCTGAAGATGTCACAACCAACACTAGAGATGCAGAACCATTTGTAATTATGCTCAGACAAAGTCCAACTCATAGATCCACCATATAGGTTGGATCTCTTGCCAAGAAATAAATGAACTTTCTTGCCACCAAGTGGATAGGGCTAGAAATACTTCACATAGTCAAACCCTCACACAAACACTAGGTGAATCACTCAAACCCTCACACAAAACTTCTGTGGATAAAACCCTCACAAAATGTAGCTTAAGGAAGGCCAAGGGCTCAAAGATAGAGGTCACGGTTTGAATAGAACTGAAATCACCCCACAACAGAAGAGAGGGTCGCACCCACAGTCACACCACAGTAGAGGTGAAGGTCTGCACCCAGAGTCACACAATAGTAGAGGAGAAGGGTTGCACCCACAGTCACACAATAGGTAGAAAAGAGGCTGCAACTACCAGCACCCCACAACAGAAGAGAGGTCGCTCCTACCGGCACCCCACAATAGAAGAGAGGCCGCTCCTACCAGCTCTCAAGGGGAGCCACACCACATCACTATCCTTAAAAGGGAGCCGCAATAATACCAACAAAAACTTTCAACAGCAGAAGGAGAAGAGGGCCACAACAAAAGAGAAAGGATCCGCTCACACTAGAAGCATAAGATCATAACAATAATAAGGTAATTTGTGAGGGGTAGAGGGGGGTTTAATTTATATTTTAGGGTAGGGTATAAATAAAATAAATTAAAATAATTATTATTAAAAATATCATGTTTAAATTAAATAATTTAAACATGGTATAATTAACATTTTAATTTAAACTTTTTACAAGGTGGAAATACTTGTTCATTCATTTTCAAGGTGACCTTATTACTTTATCATCATTCCATATGGAACACATCCCTTATGTGGTCATGCCCACCTTCAAGGAGGGTTATGCACCAACAAAGTACCTGATTGAAGATCAAGTTGCCCCAGAACATTTATGGGTTCTTATCCACCAAGGTACAAGACCAATGATCAATCCATGCTCTAGGCATGGGTACCCTGGACCATGTCTAGGGGTTCTAGACATATCTAGGGGCTTTAACTGCTTGGTCCCAGACCAAGAACCCCAGTCATATACTGGGGGCCCTAACAAGGGTCTTTACTAATTGGTCCCAGACAAAGAACCCCAGTCATATACTGGTTGCCCTAACAAGGATATTTTGTTTCTTGGTCCCAGACCAAGAACCCAAGTCGTATACTAGGGGCCCTAACAAGGGTCTTTTTCCATGGCATTGACTATTTGGTCCCGTACCAAGTAAGCCAGGAGTGCATTGGGGGCCCTAGATCTTAACTAGGGTCTTTTCCATCCTCCCAGAGAATGGCTCTTGCAGCTGCTTTAAATTTAACACTCCCTCTCAGCAAGAGAGGCATTCTTAGCTACACCAAGCTTGTCGCGAAAGTATACAAACTTTGTCAAGGACAGTGGCTTGGTAAAAATATCTGCTGTCTGTTCTGATTTAACACTCCCTCTCAGCAAGAGAGGCATTCTCAGCTACACCAAGCTTTTCACAAAAGTATACAAACGTTGTCAAGGACAATGGCTTGGTAAAAATATTTTTTGTTTGTTCTGTCGTTGGAACATACTAAATGTTGAGAAAGTTCTTATGAACCATGTCCCAGACATAGTGATATCTCATCTCAATGTGTTTCAAACTGTCGTGAAAGACTGGGTTCTTAGTGAGCTTTATGAAACTCTAATTGTCATAGTGAATGATGGTGGGTTCAAGCTCTGAACTGAACAAGTCTGAGAGTAGCTTCTTGAGCCACACTGCTTCTCTGCCTGCAGCACTAGAAACAATGTATTCTGCTTCTGTAGTGCTTTGGGCTACGATGCCCTGTTCCCTGCTGGACCAGGAAATCATTGCTAAACCCAAACTGAAGCAATATCCAGAAGTACTCTTGCGATCCACTGTACTACCCATCCAATCTGAATCTGTAAAACCATGGAGCATTACACCTCCACTGGAGGTGTATCTGAGACCATAAGCTATAGTCCCCCGAACATATCTTAGAATATGTTTTACTGCAACCATATGTATATGCTTTGGTTCACACATGAAATGACTAAGAGAATTTACTACATAACAGGTGTCTGGTCTCGTATGTATGAGATACATCAAAGATCTAATGATCTGTCGATATAAGGTGGGATCTTCTAGATCTGAACCTGTAACTTGATCTTGTAGTTTCTTTAGGTTAGAGATCATTGGAGTTGTCATGGACTTGCAGTCCATCATGCTAAATTTGCGAAGTATATCAACTGCATATTTACCCTGTCAGAGAAAAATCTCTCCGAGAAAAATCTCTCCTGGTTTTTGCCAAACCTCCAAGCCCAAAAAATAGTGCATGAGCCCCAAGTCTTTCATTTCAAATTCTTTAGAAGGCTCCCTCTTAGTCTGAACTATCAAGTTTTACTCTCCAGTGAGGAACAAATCATCCACGTATAAGACTAGGATAATTGGATGATTTTGAATAATCTTTATATAAATATTTGGATCTGCTATGCTCTTGGAGAATCCAAGACTTTGTAGAAAACTATCTATTCTACCATACCAAGCTCTCAGAGCTTGTTTCAAACCATATAGGGATTTCTTGAGTTTGCACACATGAGATATTTTATCATGTATCACGAAACCTTCTGGTTGCTCAATGTATGCTTCTTGCTCGACTTCACTGTTAAGAAATGCAGTCTTAATGTCCATATGGTGAAGTTTCCAACCAAAAACTGCTGCAAGTGAGATAATAATCTTGATTGAAGTATACCTGGAAACTGGAGCAAAAAATATCGTCGTAGTCAATTCCTTCTTTCTGAGAGAAACCTCCTTCTTTCTGAGAGAAACCACAAGCCACAAATCTCTCCTTGTATTTCTCAATGTTGCCATCTGCTACATGCTTTATCTTATAAATCCATTTTGAAGTTACTATTGATTTTCCATGAGGTCTAGGAACTACGGTCCATACATCATTCTTTAAAATAGAATCACAAATCTCTCCTTGTATTTCTCAATGTTGCCATCTGCTACATGCTTTATCTTATAAATCCATTTTGAAGTTACTATTGATTTTCCATGAGGTCTAGGAACTACGGTCCATACATCATTCTTTAAAATAGAGTCATATTCTTCATTCATAGCATCTTTCCATACTTGATGTTTGGAGGCATCAACAAAAGTGGAAGGTTATGAATCAATTACAATATTTAAATGAGCTATGAGACCAGAGTACTTATCTAGTTTCTTTCTTTCTCTGAAGGTTCCCTTAGGAGCTGAACGCTTTTCTTTTTCTTCTTTCAATATCTCCTGACACCAGGATGGTTTCATTTTGACAAGAGGTATCTCCATTGGAAATTCAATAGAATCCCTTGAGAGATCTGCTAGAAGTTCAAAGGTTTCCTCCCTCTGCTTATCTGGAAGAGGAGAATCTGGAGAATCATGTGTTGGAGCTTCCTTCTCCTCTGAATCACATGGAAGTTTTTTGGCCTAATGAAAAGTCGTTTCTTCCTGAAAAGTCACGTCTCTACTTACTTCAATGAACTTTTGGCTAGGGATATAAATCTTGTAAGCTTTTCATGTCTCACTGTATCCCACAAAAGATCCTTTCCTAACGGAGGGTTCTAGTTTAGTCCTCTTATCTTTTGGAATGTGTATATAAATTGGGCTGCCATTGATTCTTAAATGATCAACTGAGGTCTTACATCCGATGAAAACTTCTTCAAGAGTTTTCTCTTCAAGGTTTTTGTGGGGACATCTATTCTGAATGTAGACTGCAGTACTGGTAGCCTCAGCCCAAAGTGATAGAGGCAAGTTTTGATCATGCATCATAGCCCTAGCTACTTTACAGATAGTTCTATTCATTCTTTCAGCAATCCTATTCTGTTGAGGGTTGTATGGTATAGTTAGCTCCCTCTTAATTCTAGAGGCTCGACAGAGTTCATCATATTTGAAGGAGTCAAATTCTTTACCATTATCTGTTCTAAAAACTCGGATGTGTCTTCCTGTTTGATTTTCAACAAGATTCTTGAAATCTTGAAATATGCTAAAGGATTCATCTTTAGTTTTTAAGAAATAAATCCAAGTTTTATGCAAACAATCATCAATAAAAATGATATAATAAATACAAACATTCATAGAGGGTGCAGACATGGGTCCACAAAGGTCAGAATTAAATCCAAAATTCCATTTGATTTTATGTTACTGAGAGGATAGGGTTTCTTTATGTTCTTACCAAGTGAACATCCTTTACAAACACTATTATTCTCAACATAAAATACTAGCATACCTGTCACCATCTTTCGCAAGCCTGGAAGTGCATTGTGATTGAGGTGTCCAAGTCTCCTGTGCCAAAGCTCGTAGGGATTGATCGCCTCATGAACTAGAGATTGAACAAATTGACCTGAAAGCTTATAAAGTCCACTCTCATGAGTTCCAATGGTTATAGCAGTACTTAAATATTCATTTGAAGACCATAAGACGACCTTTCCATTGGAGAAAGCTATTGAATAACCTTTACTTTCTAAAACTGGAACAGAGATTAAATTTTTCTTTAGACTAGGTACATAAATAATTTCATCAATGTGAAAGATATTACCTGAGTGAAACCGGAAGGAGGTAGAGACAAAACCTTTTATTTCATAGGTGCCATCATCACTTAGTTCAACCTTTGCCTTGAATTTCATGTCTTAATAGTTTGCAAGGTTTTGTTTGAATCCTATGATGTGTCTCGAAGCACCACTGTCTATTAGCCAAATCTCCTTTGACTTGGTGATAGTGCCAGAAAGATATGAGATGAGGTAATATTCCTTATGTTGTTCTTGCTCTTTGGTGGCAACCTTGGTTTGTCTTCTTTGAGACTCCTCTTGGGGTTTAGCCTCTTTAGTGGCAACTGAGGATTGAAATCTTCCTCTTCTTTTTTGCTGAGAGGGAGGACTCCTACAATCTTTTGCATAATGTCCTAGCTTATTGCAGTTAAAACATTCAACTTTAGATAAATGAGGATTGAGATGAGATAGCTTACCTTAGGGTTTCTTACCTTTGCCTTTTGACTTAAGGAACTTCCTCCATTTCTTGGTCTTTGTTGCAAGGGCATGATCTTTCAGAATTGCATAGTCATTTATGTTGTTTAGTCTTCCTTCTTATTCTAAGCAGTCATGCCACAATCTTTCAAAATTAGGTTGGGATTCTCTTCCATTCACGGATGCAAGAAAAACTCCCCAAGCATTAGGAATTCCATCAAAAGTTGTTTGAACAAGGTCATCATCATCTACCGGAACTCCTTTTGCAATAAGCTGATCTCTGGTTTGAGCAATTTTGGAGAAGAAGGTGGCAACTATATCATCCTTTCCCATTTTCAAAGTACGTAATTGTTTCTTGAAATTTCTTTTCTCTATAGGTGCCTTCTTCTCATAGAGGTTTTCCAAAGCATCAAAACAATCTTTGGCAGTACTTAGATGACCAATGATGGGCATGATGTTGTCCTTGGTAGAATCAAAGATGGTTCTTTTAGCCTTGGTGTGTTTTCTTTTATATGCTGCCCTTGTTGTGTTTGTGGTAGGTTCTTCAATCTCCCTAGAGATAAAATCTTCTAGATCATTCTCTTCAAGAATGTTTATTATTCTGTATTTACAAGCATTAAAGTTTGCAACCCCTACAAGTTTGTCTTCAACTTTAACTGATGAAGAAGCCATGCTTAGATCTGAGTTAGTTTAGATGAATGAAATCTGCAAAACAACCCTAACAAAGTGGATCTATGTAGGCTCAAGATTAGATCCTTGAGCTCTATTCACACCCTTAGCTCTGATACCATGTTAGAATTAGGGCAGTAAAGTAGAACAAAAGTGTCTTTTAATTTTCAGCGAGAAAAACAACTAGATCTTATATCCAAAAAGCAAGTCTACACTACTTGAACAGAGAAAACAAACCTGTGTGCTCAGATCTAAAATACATTAGTTATTTAGTTAAAGAGCAGATCTAGAATACACATTAGTTCTGATCTATAAATTGGGGTAAATCTCATACAGATCTACATATCAGAAACAAAATATGAACCAAACTCAGTAAACAGTCCAGATCTGATAACATTCAATGTTGATACATAAATGTAGATAGATCAAACAAAAAACAACTCAAAACAAAATTCATATCTGATAATGATACATTGAATATATAAATTACCTTTCCCTGAAGTCTTACCTATGAAGATGTCACAACCAACACTAGAGATTCAGAACCATTTGTAATTATGCTCAGACAAAGTCCAGCTCATAGATCCACCATATAGGTTGGATCTCTTTCCAAGAGATAAATGAACTTTCTTGCCACCAAGGGGATATGGACACAAAGACTTCACACAGTCAAACCATCACACAAATAGTAGGTGAATCACTCAAACCCTCTCACAAAACT
>CBVK0100603579.1:0-16697 GCA_900067695.1 Picea abies | reverse complement strand
ATAATGTGGATACATTATGGATAAAAAGATTTAAAATATAAAAAAACAACCTAAAAAAGGAGGAGGGTGCGATCGGTAGCAAAACTTTTCAAAGCGAGGTAAAAAATGTGACCCCCCCAAAAACGAAAACTCTGTAAAGTTCTCGTCAAGTTGGTAACTATGTTATTAACCAGAATCATCAAGAACAATAGAAAAACCCTCCAAACTAATAAATATCCTAACGTTCACATAAATAGGCGCTTTCACAAAACCAACCACCCTAAAAGTTCCCCCCTACTCAACCCCAAAACATCTTCCCCAATACTTACCTTCCCTTAGATAAAGGGATCATTAATGAAATTGCCATAATCCTTATTAAAAAAAAAAAAAAAAAAAACCATTTTTAAAATCCAAAACAACCTAAAAAAAAAAAAAAAAAAAAAACCATTTTTAAAATCCAAAACAACCTTCAAAATACATTCCTCATAATTAGAAACAAAATTGACTCTCCCTAACACACTAGGATCTTTATGAAATCACACAAGATCTCCCACATTGATTAAAGCAATTATGTCATCCAAACTTTACTTAAAAAACATATGATTAACACCAACTACAACCACATTAACAAATTTACCTTTATAAAACACTTTCATTACATTAAACACTACATTTATTTCGACAAAAATAAGAAAAACAACCAAAACCTAAAAACATTCTATTAAAAATATTATAAACAATGTATAAATAAAACAAATCCCCAAAATATATATTATTACTAATTTAATCCATACAATCAATCATATCGTCAAATACAATCATAACTTTTACATCCATTAACATCTTTAATTCTTTTTCTTTTTTTCATCTCTTCGATTTTTTATTTTTATTTTTTTTCAATCTTTTAACATTTTTCATTCATTTCCATTTTCTCAGCTTTCCATTTTTTAACCTTTATTTGTTCCACTAATTCTTACTTTTTATTTAAAGCATAACCATTTTAACCTTCCCTCCAATCCCTCTTTGTCTGGCCTTTGTCACTTCTCGTCATCCCTTTCACACTCCATAGCCTACCTCACACCTAACGTTAGACCTTAAAACTAAAAGTAATAATCAAAGCTTTAATTTATCCTTTAGCCTAAGTTATGCAATATGTTATGTAACATATTGACCCATTTTAATGTCGGGTGATAAAGGATATTGTCATTACGCATTTGGCATTATTTTGCACATTCACAAGATTCTAAGTGTGTGGCCATTGATAGAAATTTGTACAAATAATAAGTATCCATATATTATTTAAAATTTGCCATCTTATCTTATCCTACGTGTTGACATTGATAGATAAAAAAACTAATAATACCCAATGCCCTTCATTTTACAAAAAATAATCTTGAACATTAAGATCTTTTTTTTAATAAAATATTTATATAAAAGAATATTAATATTTTATTAAAGTTATGTCAATGTCAAAAGTATTTTTTTTTATGGTATATAGAGTAATAAGGTGTTTTATAGTTTAATATAGGGAAGATGTTGTTACGTAACATAATGTTTATGTAACAATGAAAAACTTATAAAAAAAAATTATACACATACATATGTACATGACAACTTAAAAAAAATTAAATAAGCATAAATCCATCTTAAACTTGGATTTATCAAAGATCTGGATGGATCAAATTTCTTAAGGTGTATTTTTTTTTTTTCATTTAATATGAAGAAAGTAATACACGACATGAAATTTAACGATAAAAAAATTTACACCTTAATAAATTTGATCCCTCTCAATACTTGAGAGATCCGAGTTTAAGATGGATTTACACTAGTATTTATTAAAATTGAATATTTCAACTTATACATATAATAATTTTTTTAGAAAATCCTTCCATGAAACAAAGTTAAATTATTGAACCATTCAAAGAACCAATCTTAACTGATAACCTGGCCAAAATTATTCCAAATCTAAAGATACAACATTGTTTGGAGAACACATTGAAAGTGTGTATAAGAACTCAAGAAAAGCCTTGTAAATTTGATTCTAGCAAGGGGGCTAAAATTGATCACGTGGGGAATCAAAAAATTGTATGACCCAACATCAGTGAAAATTATTGGATTGCAAATTTACAGATAATCATTTGAAGGAAAATGTTTAAGATAAAATAAAACAATATTATTTTTTATAAAGATGTAATAATAATAATCTATTTTTCTAAGATTATGGTTTAGCTAAACACCAAATTGATGTACATGACTTCCTTATTTATATACATTTTATTATTATGTATGTATTTTATAGTAAAATAATCTTGTTAATGGTGGTTTTCTAGGTCATTGAAAGAGTGGTAATGTTATTGATCCATTGGAGATTAAGTCTCTCCAATGACATATTATCTATCCGTTCTCGTGCTTGTACTTATCAAAGTAATTGGGACTAGGTGTGAATCATGGGCGACTTTAGTGGAATAAACATCCCCACTCATGATTTCTTAACCAAAATATCTTGAGTGGTTAAATGTTGCAAGATATCTTCACTTCATTGAATATATTGTCATATTAGAAAGGTGTGTGCTTGCCACATTGAGATACAAGAAACATATGTGTGTGTGTGTGTGTCTGCACACGCGTGCACACAAGTCAAACAAATGACTGTTCATTGTCATATACATGATTTAAGCATTTCAGTGAAAAGAATTGGGAAAAGTGAATAATTCAACATTCAACGTTAGTCATGATTTCATATAATTATATTCCATTTCCAACTAATAGAAACAAATATTTTCCATGAGACATTTATCTCCTACTTCGAAAAATAAACAATTGGATAATTTTTTACATTTATAACAATTCAAAATAATGTATACATTTAAGAATACAAAATTGACGTTATTCTTTTTGAAATGGGAAATATTGGGAAAATATTCCCCCACCCTAAAGAGGGAGATATTAGGGAAAAGATACCAAAGGAGATATTGGGGAAAACATCCCCATCCCCTACCTCAAGGGGAGATAAAGGAGAAAACATAATATGTTGTCTTCAATATCTCCCTCCTCCCACATCCTCATATATATTTAAAAATTCAAAAATAACAATTAACACTTATCTTTTAAATTAATAACTATTTTAAATAATAATCAACAAATAACTCTTTACCTCTATAACTATAAATATGATGTATTTGACAAAAATTCTTAACCTATTTTCTATAATGTATTTATGAAGGATTCTTACCATAATTTCTTTATTATCATTAATGCACTTAATACACATAAAAAAAAAAGTGGAAAACCTTCTTATGACCCATGATTGCTATTTATAAATCTAACCATATTCTTATAATTGTAGGCATGACCATGTACAGATATTGCTTATTTACAATATATTTACTTTCACCTCATGATTGCTATTTATAAATCTAACAATATTCTTATAAGTGTAGGCATAACCGTGTATATATAGTGCTTATTTACAATATATTTACTTTCACTTTTTGTGTTGTTCCTTTTTCTTAATGAGATTGTTACCACATTTATACATAAAAACATATAAATAAAAAATATAATAACATAAATTAATATATAAGGGCACAAATTTACTTATGAAATATCATATTATCTTTACCAAATATCTAAGTTCCTCATAATTTCAAAATACCCCGAGAAGTGGTTGAGAAGGTGGCCATGCTACATACCCATTATAATCAAATAAGTCATTTCATTTACTTTTCAAGGAGTTTAGAACGTCCTCATCACCGTCGCACTCCATCTAATATGATTTTTATTTTATTTTATGTCCACTCAAGTCAAATTTTAAGTAGTTATTGTCACTCTAGTTTGAGGATTGCTTTCACCTCTTCATGATCGTCCCAGTTGCTATCAATCACCAATATTGATGTTTGCAAGAAATTATTCATAAATGATCTATTACAAAATTTTCATCTCACACCTTGCCTCTACTTGTAACTCTAGTTTAGTTTGAGGATTGCTTTCACCTCTACTTGTCACTCTAGTTTTAGTTTGAGGATTGCTTTCACCTCTACTTGTCACTCTAGTTTAGTTTGATGATTTCTTTCACCTCTTCATGATTATTTAAGTTGTTATCAATCACCAATATTGATGTTTGGAATAAATTATTCATAAATGATTTATTATAAAATTTTCATCTCACACCTTTTTTATACTCAACAAAGGCATATCATTTTCAAGGTCATAATCACTAGTGGAAAAGGGTTAATTGGTTACAAGACAACCATAAAAAATGATAGACGTGATCATTTTTTAACATAAAATACAATGTACAATAGCTAAAAAAAAAAGAAGAAGTGATGAGATATCAAAACATTGAATTATTGAGATACAAATACTAAATGCATACCAAATTAATTTAATTGATTGATACTAAAATAATGCGTTTTTGGTAACCACTTTAATTTTGGTCACTAACAAGCTATTGTAAACAATGTCAATTCATGTATTTGATATGTTACTCTTCCCACGTGATCTAGGTGGTTGAATAAGGTCATTTGAAAAAAGCTCCCGATACTAGTAGTTTTCAAGCCATTTTTTCCTATTGCATTTTCCAAGGCTTTTCCTTAAGAATTTGGGCACAGTTTCACCCAAGACCTAGGAAGCCATCTCATTTTGCACTAAGTAAAAATTTATGATCTCATCAAGCTTTTTCTTTCCTTGAACATCTCATATTCACCCATCTCAACATTCTCACTCAATCGTAATCGTGCTAGGGTTAGAACTTAGGGTTCTTTCATTTTAGGGTATTCTTAGGTTTGTTTGGCATTATTATAAAAGGTAATTTGACTTTTTTTCACATCTCTTCTTAGAGATAAGCTACCAACATTCTAGCCATCTTGTATTGTTATGTAGATTGCAATGTTTTTCACTATTTGAATCATTAACAGAAGTTAGTTTTCACTAGAATACTAAGCTTTCAATAATATTTTATTTATGTTCTCTCTGCCATATTGCATTTCTTTCATTTTGTTCTCAATCCAATCCAAATTAATGGTGTCAAATAATCTTCTCTGTGTTGTTTTTTCAGTGCATTTCTCCAACAAGGTTAGAGTATAGGGAGTTGTCCTTCGAACTAACTGAGCCACGAGAAGAATTCCCTCATCAATTCAAACAACCTACCATAGTGGATGAAGTAAATATGATGGATTATGATATCTTATCAAGTTACTAGTCCAAGAATCCATAGAGTTACAAAGGAACAAGATGATGGACCATTTCATCCATATCATTTGAAAACGCCTAATAGTGATAAGGCACCTTAGACAAGTAATCATTTCATAGGAATAAAACCCTTCAAGGTACAAGTTAATTTTTATATCTTTCTATTTTAAAGAAAGCTAAATGTAGAAGATTTGGACAAATGGTTAAATATGCTAGAGGGTTATTTCATTGTTCACAAGTTGTCCAAGAACAAGGAAATTACTTTTGAACTCCTAAAGGCCCTTCCCGATGTCAACTATTGGTGGGATACTTATTGTGTTCAACATGCAGGAGATGATTCTAAACTGTATTCCATAGAAACCAAATGAGGTATTTTGTTTATTCCCTCAAGGAGGAGTGATTACCTATTGAAATTATGAATATAAATACATGAGATAAACAACCTTGTGTCAAGGTAAAGATCAGACTATGTTGGAGTACACCGAGAACATATATTTTCAAGGTGAGGAGACATTCTAACAACAATGGAACGTAAGTATGTGCATTCAAATATCAGGGTAACACATGTCATACATTGCATATAAAATTGGGTATTATAGACTCTAAGCGGAAGTTGGTCCTAAAATACCACAAATAAGTACATAGGACATCCATAGAAAAATGGATTTTTCGGACATCTTTTCATTAGGAGTTGCTTATCATCATGTCGTCAAGATTGAGTAATTATTTTGGCAAAAGGTAAGAAAGAGTTTGGGGTTTAAAATCAACCATGACACAAGAAGGGTAAAGGTGACCATAACTATCAGAACATATTAGGTCAAATCAAAGATAATTATCCTCAAGACAACCATTGAAATCCGCATGCAAATAAGAAGAATGGGAAGTCAAAAAACTATATGCAAGTTTTCCTTCTTATACAAAATTGACACATGTGTTGGGTTCTCTTACCTCAATTAGGAATTCTAGTTGGGTCATCATCCAGCATACTATAGAACCCAATATTAGGAATTGATATCAAACCAAACTGGAACTCCAAATCATCTTAATCAATATTCTCACCCAATTCTATTATTTTATGGAATCATAGTACTCTAAAATATATCTATAAATATAGAGCTATAGAGTGTATCTAAGATTCTTCCCTTCATAGAGACATATCATAAAGGAAGGATTCCCTTTGTAAAACCCCAAATATTAAATGTAACGACTAAAGGTCACTACAATTATATGAAAGAATCTAAGCAATTATTCTTGAATAGGAAAACCACCACAAGAAAAGGGATAGTATATGGACATAAGAAAGTGACTCAACCTCACAAATGATAACAAACTTAAGAAATAGGAATCCTTTCTTTTCACTACTATAATGAGAAAATTCTATCTACATTTGTTTAAAACAATCATTAAAAGGAGGAATTACTATAATGGGTGTTTAGGGTGAGTTTCACCATCTATTGGCCATACATTTGAATTCCAATTATAACATGATCAAGCACATTGTAGAACCTAATACTAGATTTATTATACCAAACCTAAACCCCAAATCATCTCAGATGATATGCTCACCTTAGTTCCCTTGTTTTATGCAATCATAATACTCTAAAAAAGTACAAAGGCTATATAATTCAATTATGATTTTTCACTAGTGAAGTTATTTATGGTTCAAATGTAACTTTGTTCTTATTAGGTACTTAGCTTCTCACTGGGAATACAACCACTTATGAATTTTCAGTCATTGTGGTACATATGCTCGTTATTTTACTTATAAATGTCCAAGTGTCCAAGTGACATAAAACAATCTTTTAAATCATTTCCCCCTTTTGGGGATGGGGTGAATACTATAAATAATGAACGAATAAAACCCATACTTGCATCGATAACACATGAAGGATCCCCCTTTTGGGGATGGGGTGAATACTATAAATAATGAACGAATAAAACCCATACTTGCATCGATAACACATGAAGGATCCCATTAGAATGTTTCCCAACTAGATGATATCTAAATTATTAAAATAAAAGGTAGAGGGTTTTAGAAGAGGATTCATAAGTAAAATTTTAATCTTACCTAAGTGACTATGCTTGACAACTACATCTAAAGCATCAAGACCAATCTAATTCTTCTTGACCTCTATGTCATGATGGGTTGATTTTAGAAGATTCTTCCACACCTCCAAGTGCTTGTGGTCTATGGCAACCTTGTAGTAGAATATTTTATAATTTGTCACTTTTAATTGGATAGACCAAAAAATATTAAATTTAATTGAAAAGATATGAAAATGAATGATGTTTTACAATGAAGAATTGCCTTGCATTTATATGTCTTGTTGTGACCACTCATGCAAAGTTATGTCTATATGAATAAACCCTTTAATAATACATTAAAGTTGTATGTACGTATGTGTGTATGTATGGACACACATAATGTTATTTTATATTTATATATATAACATTACCTCTTCTTAAGATACTTCATCCCCAACGTATTGTAAACATTTTTTTAAATAATTAATATCCTAAGCTTTATAGTTCATGTATAAATATTTATGAATAATATTTATTTTTATATACATAAAACACCTACACAATATTTTCTCCCATATCCATCACTTCACTCACCAGTCTTTGTTGATTACCAAACACACTCAAAACCTCCTTCACATACTCCAAATCCCCCCTCTTGATAACCAGGTGCAATTTAATATAATTATACATGCTCATCCTCTACTTCACATATTGTTTCTTGCACCTTGCTTCCATTTTCTTCCTAGAATTTGACTATCCCTCTCTTACCACTTTAACCCCATTAATGGTTCCAAGACCCCTCACCTAACATTGAAAACCTAATACAATCCAATTCATATATTGAACTATTATAGTTATATAATAACTTATACTATATAAATTATTTTAAATATACCTAGATATATTATAGTATAATTAATTATATATAACCACACATATGTATTATATTATATAGACCTATGTACAATTGGGGAGAAATAAATGATGTTGTTTATTGGTGTGATTGAGAGATAGAAGTATTGATAATTTATCTAGAAAAGTTGAAAATACAATCATATTGAAACATGTGTAGGTACTTCGGTATAACTCAACCTCCTACTAAGCTAGAATTTCGATCAAATATATGGAGCTAGAGATGAATAATTGGTGGTGTGGAATTTTTTTGATGTGCTTAATGGTACTTTTAAGCACATCGTGTGCTTCCTCCTTGCAATCAAAGGTTCCAATCCAAAGGAGGGTAAGGTATTCATAATACCTTCGTAGACTAAGAACTTAAATTGTTGTGTGGTTCCTTGTCCCACTAACAAAGGGGTATTGACATACATCAATTAGGTGATGTTGAATTATATGGTGCAGGTACAACATTGATTGAAGAAAAAATGCACAACTCAACCATTAGATTCAAGTATCATTAGTTGAATTTAGATAAAATATAATTTGAGAAACAATATATGTTTTTAGCCATGTTTGCTGGAAGATATGTGGGATAGGAGTTGCAACTCATGAAGCAAATGATTATATCATAATTAGGTATAATGTTGTGAAGCATGGCTAACACATCCATTCATATTGCAAAAATGAATTCAACATGAAAATTCCTAATTAACATGATAAAGCATGCTAAAATGATTATACTATTAGAACTAAATTACATACAAGTAATAAATACGACTAATTAATATTCACGTAGTCATTGACTAGTATTTATATTCACATAGTTGAAGTTGCACGAATTTGATAGTATTTAGCTTATAACAATTGTGGTGACTAGATTTTTGATCTCGTAGTCACAAATTATCTGATTTGTACTTATGAGTATTAGAAATCTAGTTTTTTTTAAATCAATGGTGGCATCACATTTCATGTATTTTGAAAAGAAACAAAAGTTGTCAAATCCAAGGATTGTCATCCTTGTTGTGCAAAATCTTGTTGGATTGGTTGTTAATGGGATCCATGTGTTTAGGGTAAAACCATTAAAGGGATCCCATGTTTTTCTATTTTTCCTAATACCACATGCAAATTCCAAATTAATGAATATGGATCATACTCGTGAGATGCCTATCATATCTTGAAGTGATAAACATAGAAAACAATGATACAATTGTCCTTACCCAAGATCATTTAGAATAGCAATGTCTTTTCATGCATATTTCCATTGCATGAACAAGAACTAAGCATGAGAAGAAAAAGTGTTATACTTGGTCTACTAATCTAGAAGAATTTTGAGGTCCTCTTTCACCCCACAAGGGAGTGCAGTCCCCATATGGAGCCAACTATTAGCCCCCGAAAATGCATAGCTAATTTTTGGGGCTACTTATGAAAAATTTGTTGGTGATGATATCAAAGAGAAAACACATAAGCCTTATTGTAAAAAAAATTTAAGTGTCATTTTTATCTCAGCCTATGTAAGGTACCAGATGTAATATAATATGAAAAAATAGGAATATTCAACATATATCAATGGAACAAAAAAATATTGAGAAGAGAAACACCATAAATGATACCTTTATTCAAAGAAAGCAATGTTCACTTTCCTCTTCAAGGGGAAAACCTACAACAAAGAAAATCTCTATTACAACAATTTTCAAGATAAAGCTTCCTCATGCCTTCTACTCTTATTTATACTAATTATATCTTCTAAAGAACATTATAGAGGAAGATCTTTATAGAAGAAGAAGCTTCTATTAAGTCTTATCACATTAGACTTTTTCACATTATTAAATAGGGATTGTTAACTAATGTCAACCTTTATTACATAGAAAATATATTATTCTACCTATGTGAGGGGTTAGAGAGGTTAGGTCCCTAACACTATGCAATAATATTTACTCATTTAAATACAAATTATTTAAGAGATTTGTTTTAAACATAATTTCACTTATATTTAAATGAATAACATATAGTGTACAACCATAACTCTTTTAAATTTTCCAAATGATAAATCTTATGAATTTAAATAATCTTTTTTTCAAGATGAGTTAAAGTAATAAATTAGGAGAAACATACCTCCATATTAATATTTAAAAAATTAAATAGAAACATAAAAAAATACTAAGGAAAGTACTTCCTCCTTGATTTGAATTTGAATCGTTGTAGTGTATTTCGGTGAGCAATAGGAAGATTTCTCTATATAATTCTTTGACCACTCGCACAAACTGGAACAAAATTATCCTCCTAGCTAGATTCCTAGCTCCAAGAAAAATTTTGGTTTCCTATCCCTCCATGCTTAAGACTCTAAGAACAACAATGGATAAGATGCTCTAAGAAGGTTGTCACAAGAAAATATTTCTTCCAAGAATCCTCCAATCTCTCAACAAGCTCCAACCTCAAAACATCTCAACCTCCCCTCAACACAACTTCCTCCTCTATATTTATCAAGTTTTTATACACATTTCCCCAAAGCTAACAAATCACCCTCATTAATAGCCATCAACCTCTCCTTCTATATCTATGGTTCGAGCTATGTGTTGATGGTATTTGAAATTTTGACCCGATTATACCATTTATAAGTCTAATATCTTGAAGAATATTGTTTTCAAATTTAAACTTTTGAGAATGGACATTTTTATATTGTCTCTATTTTATTTCTATTGAGAACCTAATTTTTATTATGATCCTTAAGATCCTTTTTTCTAAATGGCATAAAAGTCTGGATGTAATTATCATTCACTCTTTGTAGGCGTTAATTCTTCCTTATCTCCGTGTGTATCTTCAATTTTTTTTTGCTTAAGTGCCTCCTTAGATTCTTGAGTAAATGAGAGACTTTTGAACATACCATTATTTCCTTGTGTTTATACATCACCTTGAGTGTGCTCTTCTTTTTTAACTTTCTTTTTGTAATTTTTTATTTTCCATAAATTTAATCTCTTTTCCTTGTCCTAAAATTCCATAAATTTCTTTCCTAAATTTAAAGAATTTTTTTCTAATGATTCCAACCATGAGGATCGAAGAATCGCATCGAAATATTTTATGGATCCAACATTAAATTCCAAATGTAAAACATATTAGTGTGTATTGAGATTCAAATCACTAAGCATGCAATTTTTTTACCCAACATTTGAACATAGTTACCGATTTGACAAAATTGTGACTTCAAAACAAGAACTCCAGTTCTAAAAATGTATAATTTTGTATTAAAAACATCGAAATCAACCTTCAAATCGGAAAGTGGTGCTATTTGTAACACTGTTTTTTGTGCTAAAATTGCAACTTTCTGCAACCATGGCTTTAAAATATCATATTGTTGCTAACAACAACCTTAAAATCCACCCACAAATTGAAAATTAATGTTAGGTTAGTAACATCCCTTTTTTTAGGCTTAGATTTACAAAATATGGAACCATGGGCTTAACAACCAAAACCTATTGAGCGATGACTTCAAATTACTTGGAGGAAGGGGAGGGGATATGTAGTAGGGAGGGTGGGAGACGTGATGTAGGGTGGAGGGAAGAGTGGGAGAGAAATTTCCTCCCCCATATGTTGTCAATTTTGTTTTCATTTCATTTTAGTTTTTATTTTTCATTTATTTTTCTTTTCATTTTATTTTTCTATTTATTCTAGTTTTTCTGGGTTTTTTTTTTTTTCTTCTTCTTTTTTTTCTTACCTTATATAGAGATGATTGTGCAACACTTTTTTTTTAATATTGAAAAACAAAATTGAGAAAACAACCTTTAAAAATAATCGATACTTTATATGTCTTTGGATTAAACAAGTGACACGAGATATCATACCCTTCCTTGCAACTGAGTGGGTGACTAGACCACCAATATTTTTTCTTTATCTGAGTGGACAAATGCCAACCTTAGAAAAAAAGGATGATTTTGGAAAACCAGTTTTTGAAATGGGTGTAAAAACATCCACTAAATGCAACCTCTAAAAAAATAAAACTTAAAGAGTTTTCCTCAAGTAAGTAATTGCATTTGTTTTACCTAATAATTTTTCTAACAAATTGCCAACCTAGCATCAAAAAAATTATTTTTGTTTGATGGATCTCTAGTGATAATAAAATATTCCCTTGAATATTTCCTTGTATTTGGAATACAAGGTTGCATGTTTATTTAAAACCTAAATCAAAGATCTCCAAATGTCAATAGCTTATCCATTTGATTATTATCAAGTTCACGTTTATATATATATATATATATATATATATATATATATATATATATATATATATATATTACAAAATTCCCACAAATAATCACTAATTTACTCAATATAACCTACAATTTAAAATCACTAAGTTACTCAATGCAACCCAGAAATTAAACAACTTAATAATCATAGAAATAATTTTGTGTCGAGAAAACAACTAGGTTATCATTAACAACTTGTATGGAATGGATCACCTCCAACTAGAATATAAAACATGAGGTAAATTTTTAACCCAAATCCTTCTTTATTAAAGGATTATGGTTTTTGGGTAGAGTTGGCTTCTTTGTTAGAATATTTTTCTAATATTTCAATTTGTCTATAACGTTTGTAATAACAACTTTGGCATGGTGATGATACAAAATCTACCCCCTTCTTCATGTGTGGATTACAAAAATTATATAAAAAATTCCAAAATTATAGAAAGGATTGAAAATATTTGGTGGAAATTTTTTAAGTTTCACACAAGCCATGTTCAAAAGGAGATAGTCACAAGCCATGTTCAAAAGGAGATAGTCACCTATGACAAAATATATTTGGAACTTCACTTGAATAAAGTCTATTAGATGAACTTATTTTAAAGTGGGAATATCCTTAATTGAGAAAGGAATTTAATTATGGGAAATTACTTTTGGGATAAGATTTTGTTCAAAGAAAAAAAAATCTAAAATATTCCTAACCAAAAGTTAAGGTTTCTCAAAAAAAAAAAAAAAAAAAGGAAACACAACAAACTTAGAAGTTGGAATCACTTTGATATAAATCCTAAAGTGGCAACTATAAAAAAGGATGTAGATTGATCAAAGTTTGAATTATTAATAAAAGTTACAATGCCTCCATTCGATATAAAACTGTTATAGACATAGATTTCAATCATATCAAAGGAGCCAACCCTTCACATGTAAGTTATTATCACTAAAAAAAAATCCTCAAGCGAATGAAGAGAAATAATAATCAAACAACTTAAACGAAGAGGAAAAATGAATCGAGCAACTGAAACTTGAAAAGAGAAATGATCCCTCTATCCAAATAAGAGGAATCGATACATTTTATTAAACTACAACCTACATCAACATCAAACCAATCAATCAATAAATTAAATGAAAATAAATAATTTAAAAAAATATATGAGAAAAGGGGAAGCTATCGATGCACTAGAAGCACATTATAAAGCAAGAGGAATAATTTTAGATACTACATAGTTACGAAGTCAAATTTTGATCTTTGTTGGGTAAGGTTTTGTTGAGATCAATTCCCGTTTCCAAAATTTCCATCCCCTTTTCTATTTTCCCAAATTTGTTTCTCCTTTTCTTTTCCCTATTATATACTTGTCCAAATTCCCCTTTTCCATTTCCCATTCTTTTCTCCTTTTTTAGTTTCATACTTAGTTGTTTTTCCAAAACAGGTTGGAGGAATCGTGAATCCTCATCTCCATTCCACACACTCTCATATTGAGTACGACATATTGCCTCGTTATCCCATACTTATCCATTTTTGTCATGGGTTCTTGGGTTCCCGGGTTAGCGGGGTCAAACTCTCATATCCCACGTTTTGTGATACACATGTTGCATCCAAAAGATCTGTGATATACATTTTGACCCCCATACTCCCCAAGATTCCAAATTTCTCATTCCCCCTACGATGATTATGTCTGACCGCATCACAAAACTTAACCGATTTTCAACCTTCTGGAGTCGTGGGTTCGTGGGTTCACAAAAATCTCAAATCCTATTTCGCTCCCATCCATCCCCGTCACCTTTGCACTTTTCCCAATACACATTTAGTATGGTTTAAATGATAATAACTCATTATGCAGGTCCCACGAATATTGTCATTAATAAGCGAAGGGATCGAGGAACTTCCTCATTAAACCACATTAAAGCATGATTTGCGGAAGATTATAGTATATCTCTCAAGCACTCATTTCTAAGATTATCTGCATCAAAAGAATGTTCCCATCAAATTATGAAAACAGAATCTCGACAATAGTTATCTGGATATATCATGAACATATTTGGATGATAAGATCATAATTTTTAGTGGTATAGAGAATACTCTTATTATTCATCCCCTTCTGCTCAGAAGGAAGTAATTTGGATGTCCGGAATTGCACATCCAGGTTGTGTCCAGGAAGTTTTTTAATGCAAGGAATGGGTTGTTTGGTGCGTCAAGAAGTATATACCAAGACAACAAATAATTCCACTCCATTATTATTCTCTCGTCTCCCTTTCGCCTCAAGTATTTCGTAAGATGTTGAGACTCCCAGAGCCAATGCTCACCTTCAAAGGTGAAGATTGTAGAGACTATTTGAAAAAACATGAAAATGGCCTAGATCTATTATCTAAATTCTTGTAGCATCCCATGGCCATCCCTGAAGATATCACCAGATTATAGGTCAACTTATTCAAAAAACCATTTCGGGAAATTGCCTAGTTATTTACCAGAGTTATGGACCAAGAAAATACTGCTATCATTTCTCGTATGATTCTTTACATCTTATATTTTATCATCAAGGAGAAGATCATTTTAGATTGGGGGAATTTGATTTACATTGAAATATATTCCCAATTGTCTCAATATAAAAAGGATAAGAAAATCTATTTGACTTCTTATTTGGTTTTTGTGATAGCGCATTGCTGTCGATTTCTGAGATTGTCTATGTGAAAGAATGTGAATTATGAATTCAACCCCATGACCTTTTGGTACCAATATTTATGGAGGCACAAAGCCTCCCTACATTTTTATGAAGTTTTAATGACTTTGTTTCGGTCCTTAAGGAATTTCTATGCGGAAAATACGTCCCTAGGATAACCGCTCGGGCAAGTCAATTCCTAGATAGAAAGGGGACTCTGGAGCAAATGGAAAACTACAATGTCATCAGGATTTTCGGATCTAAGTAAAATCCTACCTTTCTTCCATGCCATATATCTAACATAATTTTTTTCACAGAAGTCGCAAGTCAATATAACTTTTGGTTGCACTTTTTTCATGAAAAATGAAAAAAACAGTGTATATCTTCTCCTTGGAAAGTTGGGGATTTTGTATTCAAAAATATGAACAAAATTGATGAATTTGGAAAGTTGGGGATTTTGTATTCAAAAATATGAACAAAATTGATGAATTTGCTAACCACTTCCACAAATTGAATCTCAAATACGATTAAAAGATCATAGGGTTTGACCCTAATGGAATATTTGTGGACCATATGTTAACAGTCGGTTTTATCAGTTCGTTTATCCATACAATTATAGAAGAAGAAGAAGATAATAACCTGGGAAATCATGCCCACACTATTGGTGACTTAAAGACAGTACTCGGTACCAATGAATTGTATAAACAAAGAGGAAAAGGTCTCGGTGAGAAAAGTGCCCAATCCCCAACTGTTACTCCCAAGACTTCAACACCTCAAAGAAGTTCTCCAGAGGCCCACCCATCTAAGAAGGTAACCAATAGTATTTTAGGCAGAGGAGGGGACAAGAATCCCCCTCTAGCAAAAATTGAAAGATCCCATAAACTTCCTATGAGGAAGAAGAGGAATAATATCGTACAAGAGGAGGAAGGGCATCATGTCAGAAGTGACATCAATAGCTTCTCCCTCGAGGATATGGAGATAGATGTTGACATTAAGAATATGTTCCCTAAAATTGACCAGCCAGGAGGCACGACCCACCAAAATCAATCCTTGGAAATTGTTCAAAATGATATTTTTGATGAAGAAGAATCATTTGTATTTCAGAGTGTTTTCTTTGACAACGAATCTAAAAAAATTATTTTTAAGAAGAGTGATGTGAAGAATAAAAAGGGGAAATCTCATTCAAAGGTTAACCTGAATAATATGTGGCTTTCCCGGGTATCTAGAATCCATAGGGCCACCAGTGATGCATTAGACGATTCCATTGGCAGTCTCAAAGCTGAAAATGCAAAGTTGAGGGAAAGGATTAAGGAACTAGAAGAGTCTTTGATGCCTCTTCCATTTCTATTTAACCCTTTGGAAATTGTCATACCTTCCATGCTTGTAGCCAAAATAAAAGGATCCTCGAGCTTTCTCACATATGCTGGATTATTGAGAGGGGGGGCTGAATCAGTAATAGCGTAATTATAATTCTTTTTCTCCAAATAATCCAAGTGTTATATCAATGTATAATTATTAACCAATAATGAAAAATAGGAAATGAACAATCACACACATACACAGTACACCAGTGTTTTACGTTGAATACCAAATCAGGAAAAAACCATGGAATTCTTTATCATATATGTCTTGAAGAACTACATTCATTGGAAGCACCAACTTCCTTTGTTTTTCAGCTGCAACTGGAAGAAGGCTCCAACCCCCTAGTTTCTCAGGCTACAAC
>CBVK0100603578.1:0-16698 GCA_900067695.1 Picea abies | reverse complement strand
TAATTAGGAGCATAAATAATCAACCATTTAATTCTAATTTAATCAAGAAAATCAAACAAATCATGTTTTAACATAAGTTACCTCTCTATGCACATGGAAAAGGTCACAAGGTAGGTTTGTGGAGGAAATAGACAACATATGCACATGTGAGAGGTAAAATTGACCTAGATAGAGGATAATATAGGATAATAAAGGTGTCAAAATGGAGACTCAACAATACCAATCTTTATTTTTTTCTGGTAACATGTCCATCCTTGTTCAATTTCTTCATAAAGATCCACTTTGTACCGATGAAATTCTTGTTCTTTGGTCTTGGAACCAGTTCCCAAGTGTCATTTTTTTCTATCTGGTCTAACTCTTCATCCATGGATTTGATCCAGAATTCATCCTTGTTGTATTATTCAAAAATTCTCAACTCAATAATAGATAGTAGTGCTAGATGTTGATGTTCTGGTGAATGGATTCTTCTTTTGGTTTCAACTCTTGCATATTTATTTCCAATAATCTGATTTGATGGATGATATTTCTACACTCATCTTCTAGGTGTCTTTGGAGGTACTTGAATATCCTGTTGTTCTTTCTCTACTTATGGATGCTCTTCTTCTTCATTTGATCCTTCATATACTTCTTCTTCTTTCAGATCTTCTTCACGATCCTATTCCACCAAATATTTGCTACTCTCTTTTATCTTTTGTCCATTTTTCTCATCAATCGTCACATTGATGCTTTCTACTATTAAATTGAGTCCTAAATTGAAGCATTTGTATGTTTTCCTTTTTCTTGAGTACCCAATCATTATGCCTTTATCAACTCGAGAATCAAATTTTCCAATTCTACCATCTTCTCTTTTGATGTATCATTTGCTTATGAATACTCTGAAGTGCTTCACATTTGTTGGTCTTCCTTTCCATAGCTCTCATGGAGTCTTATCATTGTTATTTCTGAGCATCCCTTTTTTATGAATGTGAACTAATGTATGCACTGATTGTACCCAAAAGACATATGTCAACTTGGAATCCATTAACATGGTTCTGGCCATTTCCTGTACTGTTCTATTATTTCTTTTGACAACTCCATTTTGTTGAGGTGTCCTGGCTACTGAGAATTGCCTCTTTATCCCATGCTCATTGTAGAATTCGATAAAATCCTTTGATGTAAATTTTCCTCCATTTTATGATCTTAAAAACTTGATTTTCAACCTAGTCTCAGTCTCAACCATCTCTTTGTATGTCTTGAAGATTTTGAATTCCTCTGACTTCTTGTTTAGAAAGTAAACTACATTCATTCTTGTGTAGTCATTAACTAGTAGCATGAGTTACTACTCACCTTTCAATCCTTTTTTTCTTGTCAGTCCAACCAGACCACTATGTACAATTTCCAATGGTTTTGTTGTGCAATATTCCTTTGACTTGAATTTTTCCTTGATTTGTTTCCCTTGTAGACAATTCTTGCATAGAATGTTTGTTGGATTCAAGATCTCAAGAATTTCTCTTACTGATTCCTTTTTGATGACTTTGAGAAGATTATCAAAATTTATGTGACCCATTCTTCTGTGCCAGAGCCAACTTTTATTGTCCTTTCCTAAGAAACATCTTTCCTTTCCTATTTCATTTAGAACATATATGTTGTTTTAAGCTCTTACAGTTGTAGCTACCAACTTTCATGATTCTACATTCCTTATCTCACACTTCTTTGAATCAAACACAAGTCAGTGTCCTTGATCACACATTTGACTTACACTTAGTAGATTGTGTTTCATGTCTTTGACCAAAAAAACATTTTTTGCAATGACATCCTTACTTCCAAGCTTGACTGTGCCCTTTCCAATAATCCTAGTTGAGTTGTCATTACCAAATGAAACTAATCCATCTCTTTCCTTTTTCAATGTCAGAAACATGTCTTTATCACCTGTCATATGCTTTGAGCATCCACTATCAACATACCATCCACATTTCTTGTGTTGGGATTGTAGTACAAGATTTCAATCTTCAATGTTGAATTGATTCTGCTTTCTTATCCATATCCTTTGCAATTCCTTCTTATGACTGTTGATATTCTGCTTTCGTTCCCTTGGAGGAACTGTGATTACACAATCTCTAGATATATGTCCAAAGTTGTTGCACTTGTAGCATTCTACCTCATCACTTAAAGATCCAAATTTGTTGTGGTTTCTACTTTGTGCTTCATGAGATATTCTTGGATAATTATTTATTGTATAGCCCTCATCATTGCTTGTGTTCTTGGTATTGACTCTACAATTCACAACTTTGTGCTGAAAATTATAACATGAATAACATGAACCAAGAAAAATAGTTTGATACCTAGGAGTGTAAGAGCTTATGAATGGTGTTTCTCTTCTAAATATTTCTTCTTCTTGAGGTCTTTCTATAGTTGGTTGCTGTTGATATTGACTTATGAATCTTCTGGGTGGTGCAATGTTTTTTTAATATTTCCCTTGAGTTTTCTTGTCTTCTTCTTTCGAGGGGCCTCTGATAGCTTCTGCACAGCTTCTTGGTTCTTCTTCCTGTTATGTCGTTTTGGAGCTTGAACCTTTCTTTTTCTGCATATAATTGTATCCCAATCCATGTATGTCGTATTAATGTCTTTGTCTATCAATGATATTATCCAATATCCTAGTGTTGTTTTGATGCATGTCCTTCTTCTGAATATATTTTCTTAGAGTGACTATATCAACTTCCAAGCCTTCAATGGTCTTGTCTCTTTCTTCTAACTTCCCTCTGAGTGCTTCTTTAATTCTCTTGTCTTCTTCTGGCTGGAGTTTTAGCTTCATGTTTGTCTACTCGAATTATTTGGAGCTTTGAGTTAGTTCTTCTTGGATTGACTTATTTTTCTTCTTTTCTCTTTTAATAACTTCTTTGGCACTCAACAATGCTTCTCTATAATTGAATTATACCTCGTCATATTCTTCTTTGGAGCCTTCTTCATCGGAGTCTTCTATTTCCATGAATAGAACCCTTTCTATATCACTATCGTTGACTTCATCTTTGTCTGAAGAAGAACTGTCTTCCTTGGTGCAAAGGATTTTCTTGAAAAACTTGTTTTTGTTTCTTCTACCCTTTTGTATTTTCTTTTTAGGGTCATCTTATTATTCATTTATTTTCTTTTTCTTATAAGGAAATTTATTAGCAAAATGACCAACACCATCACAATTCAAAAAAATCAATGGAATATTACCTTTGTATTTTTCAATTCCCTTCTTTAGCCTTATGACGAAGTTAACCATCTCTTCATATTCCTTTGAATCATCATTGCAGCTATAGTATGACTTTGGATTTTATTTGTCTTTCTTCTTTGTCTTCTTGGATTCCTTGAGTGTTGCTTCCTTCATGAATGGATTGTCTTGTTCTATCATCATCTCATAAGTTGTGAGTATCCCATGTAGCTCATCCATGCTCAAGGTGTCTAGATATGCTCTTTCTTCTAGGGATGAAATCTTCGGATGATATCTCATAGGTAGATACCTCAATACCTTTTGAACAATGACTATTTACTTCATTTCTTCTCCCAAACCCTTGATGGCATTGACTGTCTCATCAAATCTTGAACAATGACTATTTACTTCATTTCTTCTCCCAAACCCTTGATGGCATTGACTGTCTCATCAAATCGTAGAAAGTAGGAGGCAATGTTTTCATCTTTCTTCATCTTCAATTGTTCAAACTTGACTCTAAATGTTTGAATTTTGGCTACTTTAACTTTGGAATCTCCTTCGTAGATATTATTCAGTGTGTCCCAAATTTATTTTGTGGATTCATGGTGCACAATATTGGTGTATACTAATTCAGTCAAACCATTTAGGATAGAATTTTTTATCTATGGAATCATTGCCTTCCAATTTCTTTTCATCCTTATATGGTTGGCGGGGGGTTGGTTCTTTGTATCCATCTACTACTGCTCACCAAACATAGAATCCATATTCCTGTAAATATGTTTTCATTTTTCTGCTCCAAAATTCATAGTTCTAAATGTCAAATTGTGGTACCCCAATCCTAGTGTAGTCCATGATATTCTTCCAGTGGTTAGACTAATTTTTGAAGGATCTGGTTTGATTCCAACTATTGGATTAATGAGAGGGGGGTGAATCAGTAATGACCAATTGTATTCCTTTAACCACAATTTATTCTTCAACAATATTTAGCAGTTTATCTTTATTCCTTTAACCACAATTTATTCTTCAACAATATTTAGCAGTTTATCTTTAACATTCAATAGATCATCAATAGTATAAACATAAACATCACCACATCATAATATATACATAGTACACCAGTATTTATGTGGAAAACCAAATGGAAGAAAACCACATAATGATTTTCTTATATATTTATCAAAAGAAAACATTCATTGGAATAACCAATTTATGATTCTCCAGCTACAACTAGAAGGACGCTCCAACCTAAAAGAAGCTACAACTCCCTGATTCTCCGGTTCCAACCAGAAGGAGGCTACAACCCCCTAGGTTCTTTGGTTACAACTGGAAGGTGGATACAACCAACTTAACCACCTTTCCTTACCTCGTCCCATCGCCCTGAAATACAAATGTAGACCAACTGTCACAAAATCTACCACTTTCACTTCCACAAACTCTGCCACTATCACAACTCTGTCTCTGTCACTGTCTCTATCACTGTCACTATCACAAATCTGTCACTGTCTCATCAAACTGTATCTGATCATCAAAAAATGAAACCTGTACCATAATATACATCAATTGTATACCAATATACATACTATCTCAGGCATCAATCATGAACCAAAAGATACATCAACACTGAGTAGTGAATCGTGAACTAAAGCATCAATCATGTACAAATTGTTTCATATACCATACCATCAACCATATGCATATATGTACCATGTCATCAATGAAACATCTCAAAGACCGTATGCATGTCCCTTATGCATATGTCACCACACAACATTATTAACCCTCAACCATGTACACGCAACTCAAATATGTGAACTATAAGAACCATATCAATATTGTACCATACATAAGAGTGCTACTCACTCACCCAAATAACCAAAATATAGCATATCCAAGTACAATACCAACCATACCAAGAATGTCTCAAGCATTCACAATAGCATAAGTAAATATAAGCATCAAAACAAACTAATAACCATACCAGAACTTCTGTAGCTAACCTGAACATGTAGAATGTTGACCTGTGAACTTGATTTCAAACTCTAGGGTCATGGTACCAACATCTATTCAATTTTTCATGATATTTTTAGATGTATGCGGCTTTCCCTTCTACAACCTACGTATATACTCTCTTTCTGCCACTTCAGTACGTGTACACACGCTCCCTTATAGGCATGCAACTCGCATATACCTCAAAAACTAGGGTTTTGTTATAACTCTGAGATTTTTGTCATCAACCCTTCTTTTCTACCTCAGAAAATGATGCTACAACCTTAGCAAAAGATCACTAGTTCACAAGAATGATAAGCAATGAATAAGTGTGTGAGTGTACTTATGAATGACTCCTTGAGGTGCTTATATACTTGTGCTAGGTAACTTCTCTCCTTAATTTAGGGCTTCTAGGGTTTTCTTGTTACAACAACTTTACCCTTTTGACCAAGACTTATAACAAACTAGGGGCTTCCTATCCACTCTTTGGGGCTTACAAATTTACAAGGCCATATCTCCCTAACCATGAGGAACTACATGGTGTTCCACATATCACCGAAAATGGTACGATGAGTACTCTCCATCCATGAGTGATTTACTTTCATTTACTCCATCCTTCATGACCTAATTCCTCATTCAACTATGGGATCCTTGACCATGCTTAGGGGTTTCTTGTAGATTTCTTCAAAGAATCTTACCATGAGTTCCATTCTTAGAGATACACCATAAGGGGACCACTTTAGAGACTTCTCCAAATACACCCATCACACCGGTTGACACCAATCCAATATTCATTGACATCAATGGAAACCAACTTTCCAACAATACATATTATTATAGATAATTAAGTATTAACCTCCCATAACCATGATGAGTCTTTCTTAAATTTTAATCTGTGGCCTTGAACCCTAATATTTGCATAGTCTTGAAAATGTTGACATAAGGGGAGATAACCTCTTTGACAATTACATCAGACATGCCTAATGGTAAGAATTATATGTTATTTGATGACATTTACTTTTAAAAAGAAGAGACGAGGTTTTTTTTTGTTATAGGTTCCTTCTCTTCTTATTATTAAGTTTTTTTTCCCTATGAGGCATAAAATACAAAATTTGAAACATACGTGAACAAAAACATGGTCTTATTTTATTATATCTTCATGTTGGTTGAAATATAACAACAATATTTTCACTTATTTACTTTCAGATTTTTTTTTTAGTTTTGTTGTACATATGAGTGGTTCAACTTGATTTGTTTTTGGTTTAGAAAGATATTATTTCAACCTTACTTCTAGTGTTTTTTATGTAAAAAGACAAAGTGTAAAATATGAGAATACCAAGTTTCCTTTGTTTTTATTTCCTTTTGGCATTTAATTTTTCTCGTTCATATCAATGTTCATAAAACACTAAAAAATTGGATATTTGAAGACTAAAAAGATTCATATCAAGGGGATTTGTGCCATATGATTCCATCCTAAAATCTTTACCTTCCATTTCAATCTCAAGATTTTCATTTATGTAATATTTCCCTACAAGTTAGAAGGCATCAAGGGTTCTAAATACTCGATCTATCCTCACACTTGATTTGATGTGGCATCTCCATAAAGGAAGATATTTTCAACATGTTTTTATATTGTGTCATTATGTTAGGTGTACTATATTGTATCATCCCCATATTGCAATCCTAATTGTGAGATTGGTAGCTATGAATATAGGCTTCCAATTTTCACCCCCCATAGACTAGATGCCTAATACAATAGCAATTTAAACCTCCCAAGATGAAATATAATTCAATAAAATGCATGTTCAAGTGTGAAAATTAAAATGCAATGGAATAACAAACACATTTACACACATTATGCATGATGTATGATTTTTATAATAGAAAATGAACATAAGTTTTACTTATTCATAGAAAACAATAAGGGACTTATCTTTTACTAAAGAAGGTCCAAGAAACTGTAGAATTGTGGTGAAACTTTCATAGAGAATATAGCTAACAACAATTTGTTCAAAGATTTCAAATTGATAGAAGGAGAGAAGAGATGAGAGAAAATAATCAATAGAATTGTATTCACTAATGAGAGAATGATTATTTACACATTATGTACTCTACATGGCTAAGTAAATTTTCCATAGTAGTGATCTAGAGAGATCAAGACACTCACTGATAGAAATTGAAGTAATCTGCCACATAGTCCTAGTTAATTGATCCATGCAATCATCAATTAATAGAGTCACACGTGTGGAACTGAGATAAGCACATGCAACTACTGGTGATAAAATCGAGGTTTCCATGCATGAGTGACTTCCATTAGTCTAAATAAGTGTAACTAACTCTAAAATGAAGAGGAACACCCTATTTTGTAGGGGAATATTCTCTAGAGAGAATATTCTCATCTAAGGAAGTGTTCTCAACATTGGACTATCAACCTTAGGAAAATAATTACCTAGGTGAGTGTGTAATATCTCCAACACTCTCCATGAAACCTTAGGAAAATAATTACCTAGGTGAGTGTGTAATATCTCCAACACTCTCCATGAACACTACTAGGGTGTACATGATGAATAGGTATTGACAACCAAGGCCATGTTAGGTACCCATTGTACAATGCATCTAATAATGAAACACTAAAAAAATGGAGGAAAGAGGGAAAACCTCATGGGAAAAACCTCCCCTCAAAGTACAATGCATAAAAAAATGAAGAAGGAAAGACAATTACTACGCAGTTGTGTCCTTCACTCCAAGATGATAATGCAGGAAGTGGAACTCTTTCTCAATACATTTCTTGGTGAATATGTCTACAGTCTATTTGGTGGATGGATAGTACTGTAAATCAATGAAACTATCATGTATCGGTTCTCTAATGTAGTGCATTTAGATCGCGATGTGTTTGGTCCGTTGTTGCTTCACTGGGTCTCTGCAAAACTTGAGAGTACTTTAATTGTCACACCAAATGCCAGTCGAACTATGAAACTGGATGCCAAGACTGGTGGGGAAGTTCTGAAGCCAAAGTGCTTGAATAGTGATGTTGATCGCTCCTCTGTACTCGGCCTCTACTTATGATAGAGAAATAGTTGACTTCTTTTTTCTCGACCAATAGATGGGACTGGAACCCAAACTAAGAACATACCCATATGTGGACTTTCAATCTATTCTATCTCCATTCTAATTAGAATCGATTATGCCCATGAGATCCAATGCACAACTTGCTACATAGTGGATCCCATAACCTATGGTGCCCTGAACATATCTTAGGATGTCCTTGGCATCCTTCTTGTGTAGCTCATGCAGATCTTGTATGTATGTAGAAACTACCCCTACTAAATATGAGAGATTTGGTTGGGTGTGGGTGATATATATAAGGCTCCCCCTAAGTTGTCGATACATTAAGGTTTTCTCCACCGCTAGTGTATCTCGGGCATCCTCAAGATGTACCCTAGGAAGAAAGGGTGTGGATGTCGACATACAATCAGTCATGTGGAATCTAACCAAGATATCCATGGCATACTTATTCTGAGATATCTTGATGGATGAAGCATCCTGAATAATCTAGAGACCAAGGAAATAATGCATTGGACCCATGTTGGCCATAGAGAACCTATCATGCATAATTTCTTTGACCACAACAATGGATGAGGCTGAAACTTCCTATGATCAAGAGGTCATCAACATAGAGAACTAGGATCAAAAAGGAGTCTAAGGTCCTCAACACATAGGCGTTTGGATCTTCTTTGCATATGACAAAGTTATGAGAGAGAAAGTAGGAATCCATCTTCACATACCACGATTTACGTTATTTTTTGATGCCATAGAGGGACTTCTTCAGTCGACATACTAAGGATGAATTCTGAATGAACCCTTGCGAATGCTCCATGTAAATACCTGTGAGATATCCTCAAGAAAAAAACAATTATTCATGTCCATCTGGTGAACTTCCCACCCCCTAGTTGTTGCAATGACAAAGGCCAATCATATGGAGTCCATATTTGCTATGGGAGAAAATGCCTCGTCATAGTCTATCCCATGGATCTGTTGAAATCCTTTGGAAACTAATATTTTCGTATACTTTCTCACATGTCGTTTTTCTATATTTTTGGTCATGTAGACCCATCTGCATATGAAAAGCTTCATGTATGAAGGAATCGGAACCAAATCCCAAGTTTGGTTCTCTAGGATAGAGTTTTTCTCTTCCTACATGACGGCTTCCTAGAAGGGATTCCCTGTAGCCTATGCATATGTATGTGGCTCTAAATCTAGAACCATATAGAAATGCATGGGAATCACAAGTTTCGTAGTTTTGAGTGCATGATGAGGATCCTCAAACTGAGACCTCTTCCTCCTCTAATATAGTGGATCCCCCACAAGGTCTCCTTCTACTTGTAAGGTGGTTTGTTCCCACTTGGTCATCTATGGTGGCTCAACATTTGGATGCTCATCATCAAAATGATCATCATATTCTGAATCAGATTTGGAAAATGATCATCATATTCTGAATCAGATTTGGATCTCAAATTGAACCATGATCTGAGTGAGTAGACTCATCATCACTGATTTCTGGTGCAGGAAGTGGTACAAAGATATTTTCATGTGGCTCTAATGGTGCATCTAAGGGAGTTTCCTCGAAATGAACACTGCAATCAATGATGATCCTATCAGTTGAGGGATCAAGTAACCTTTAACCCTTCACACCATATAGATATCCCACAAATATGCATGCAGTACTCTGTGAATCTAAAGATTTCCTCTTTTTAGAGAGTATACGAGCCCATTCATGTGATCCAAATATTTGAAAGTGGGTGAATTTCGGTTTTTCTGCTCCATGCCTCAAAGGGATTCTGGTCCTTTACATATATATGAGGTGATCTATTTTAAATTTTCTTATCATAGCTAAGCTCCTCAGCCAAAATCTTGGGCGGTAGAGATCTTGCATGTAGCATGCAAGTGGCCATCCCCTTGAGAGATTTGTTCTTCCTATCGACTATGAATTTCGGTTTTTCTGCTCCATGCCTCAAAGGGATTCTGGTCCTTTACATATATATGAGGTGATCTATTTTAAATTTTCTTATCATAGCTAAGCTCCTCAGCCAAAATCTTGGGCGGTAGAGATCTTGCATGTAGCATGCAAGTGGCCATCCCCTTGAGAGATTTGTTCTTCCTATCGACTACTCCATTATGTTGCAAAGTGTAAGATACTTTGTTTTGTAGTTGTATACTTTCCTCTGAACATATATTCCTGACATTTTGGTTCACATATCCCCTCCCATTTTCTGTGTGAAGGATTTTGATCTCTCTCCTGGACTAAGTCTCTACATGTTCTTTGAAGTCTTTGAGATGATAAAAAAGCTTGGACTTCTAACTAAGAAAATGCACCCAAGTGTATGTTGAGAAATAATCAATAAATGTAAGCATATAACTTTCATTTTTGATGGATGGATGAGGAAAGGGTCCCATCATATCACTTTGGATGATCTCCAAAGGAGAGAAGGCCTCTAGGCCTTCCCTTTCTCAAACTTCTCTTGAGGATTTTTTCCAAGAACACATCCTTGACAAACTACTTTTGAAAAGTGTATGTTGGGAAAGCTAGTGACCATTTCCTATTTGCATAGTTGGAAAAGTGTATGTTGGGAAAGCTAGTGACCATTTCCTATTTGCATAGTTGTTGCATGTATTTGAAATTCAGATGGTCAAATCTCTCGTGCCATAATATAATAGTAACATTAGCATGTGTAGTAGTAAAGAAAAATCGGATTTAGTAATGATTTTACTAAAAGTATACAAATGATATTGGTGGTTTACCTCACCAACAACAATCATGCAATTATGATGCATATCAAATATGGTTACGGAATTAGGTGTGAATTCCACCCTTTTTCCTATATGAGAATGTGTTATATGATAAACGGAGAGTAGATTCATGGAGAGTTTTTTAGCATGCAAGACATTCTCAAAAATTCTATGTGTGAGTTCTACTCTCCCTTGGCCAATGACCTCAACTAGGGTATCATATCCCATGAGGATGGGAGGACCCATGCATGTAGAAATAGAAGATAAAACATTCTATGTTGCTTCCATATGGTGGGACTGTTGTGAGAAATCTTACCCTGTAGATAGGCTAAGATCCCCATTGGATCAATACCCCTATCTTTTGTCCAAAGACATAAGTGAACAAGTGGTTACTACTTTCCCTATAAATATTAATGAACCAATAAATCAAGAGAGAAGAATACTGTGGCATACCTTGTTGTGATGTTTGTCCTCGCTGCTCCAATCCTTGGGCTTTATCTCTAAGCTCCTTAATGCAAATGAAATCCTACAAAGACTAGAAAAGGAAATCTTCCTCCTACTCTAGATGATTATATAAAGCATATATATATATGAAGATTGAAACAACAATAAACAAGAAAATGTAGAAGACATGAACTTCAAGTGAATAGGCCATTTGATATTACTTGGAAAGACAAAGAAGGAACTTACAAAGTAATATTGACAATGCAGTCACTTCTCCAAGCTCTCATCGTCTAGCCTTTGCATGAATCTTGACATCAAAATGTTGATGCTTCCTCTAGAATCAAAGGTATTTTGAACTTCATATGATATATTTGTCCACCACATTGACTAGGGATTGTGACAAATGTTCTTTCATGGTGTCAAGGTGTTGTGACACTTAGTAAAGTGCATGCGATACTTGGTAAGGTGCACGCGACACTTTTTACACTTAGGCACAAATAGGTGTGACACTTGAGTGTGACATTTTGGTGTGTAACATATGCCCCCTAAAGTGTGAGGTTAGAAGATAAATTGATGGCCGAAAGACTTAAAAAATTGTTCAATGCAAGGTTGTTGCAGTAGGAGAACCTGGAAGAAGATGCAAACAATCATCAGTCAGTATAGAAGTATGTTCCATTTTCGAGGTAGGCATAGCTATTCTTGGAATATGAGATGACTCAAAGCATGGCTTCCGACCAATACACTGCGAATCCATGGGAATACTGACTAAGGATATGGCCACCAGAGATACAATGTGGATACATATCTCCATGACATGAACTGATCGCAACCATGAAAAATACACAGTGGAGCTATGAGATGACAAAACATAGCCACAAATCAGTACAATGTGGATCTATGCGACAATATATATATATCTATAATATTTCCTTCATGATGATTATACTAAAATATTTTACATTCTCAAATCATCTCCATCACAGCCTGGGAAAATCACATAATAGAGTGAGTTCCCAAACCAGGGTCTTCGTCCCAATCCCGATATGGTATGAATATAGCCATGTGAATAGATGATTTGATGTCGAACATGGTAGAAACCACTTGACTATCGGTCATTGAGGTATACCGTTAACAAGTGTGAGGGAAATCACCAATGATGAAAATGATTCCCAAGGTACCCTAGTACATTCCAGAGAATGTGAATAAATGAGATGAGGTCGAACATTCGTGGAAACATCCAATCATAGTTCAATTATGTAAACCTAGTGTCGGAAGAGAGGAGGCATGCCATTGAGGTATGTAGTTCCCAAGGTAATAATTGGTTTCTAAGTCTAATTCTTGGATAATGTGTTGAAGTCGACATGAAACTACTCGTCGAAGGAGGGCCTTGATGTATCACCCATCATTAACAAGAAAATTATAGAGGAAAGTGATGTAATATGGTGAATCGAATGAGTATGGATTGACATAAGAAATGGAAGATTGTAATAATGCATATGGATGGTTTGAAGTGAAACTTCCCTTAAACATGATGAGGCATGAAAAATGACTTGGAAACATTGATTTGACGAGTACCAAGAACATAGTGTGATGGCAATAAGAGAAATTTTTGACTGGAACAAAAAAATTATAATGAGACATGGAATTGGTATGACTTAGAGACATGTAGATTACCCAAATGTAAGACAAGACACAAACAGGTGCCATGTTCAAGGGCGATAATAGTTTCCATAAAGGATTCCAAAAACCTTGACCCAGTTCCTTCAATTTCCCCCCCATCATGATTGATGAGTAACTATTTATTTTGTAACGAGCTTGAGGAGGATACCAGATGCTTGGTAAAGCTCATCCTTCAGATGAGTCCCTCGACATATGTTTAACGAACTTGAGGAAACAGGGGTTTGGTACTATATGGGTCCTGGAGATTGGACTCACATAGGTCCTTCGATGGATAGTTTTATGAACCCAAAGAAGGTAAACTCAATGGTTTTCACATTTAGAGAGTCTAAAAAGAACTTAAAGATGACTCCATGAATGAATTTTTCGTAAATTTAGTCTCCCTAGCTCGAAAAAAGTGTAAAAAAATACAGAGGAGAGCTCTTCTAATCATGCTTGACTAGAGTATTTATTTTTCGTAATTAGTCTTGTGAGGCTGAAAAAGAGACAAAATACCACTTGAAATATTCCATTTCAAACCTTTTAACAAGACTGAAAGGAAGCAAGCTCACTCGAAAATCTTTTCATGTTTAGGGAGTATGAACAGATATGAAAGGAGAATCCAAATAGTTCCTTTTTCGTATAGCTTTTATGAGTCCAAAAAAGAGATAAAAATGTACTCAGTAACCTATTCTCATGTATTAATGAGCACGATAAATAAAAAATGCTAAGCTCGGTAACCTATTCTCAAGTATTTATGATCACGAGAAAGAACAAAGACTAAGATCGTTCTAGAAAACATTACTACGTTATGATGGGAATGACCCCAAATCAAGGATCACTCCTAGAAGTGTGTCTCTATAGAGGTATTTGTACCCTATTTTCTTTGGTATAAGCCAATGGATTCACTCCAACATGATGTCTAGAGGCTAGAGACCTTTCCCCTAAGCATCGTTTTCTTTGGTGACTCTTATTCTTTCCTCGTTTAGTCGTCTTGTTACTAATAGGAATATTTTCACTAGATAGAGGAAAAGACGTTTCAAGTACTCGATCTAGAGTGAGAATCGATTCGAATGGAGGGGGGTCTGTTTCATTTTTTAACAAGCTTGAAAGAGACAATGAAATATGCTCGTAAGCCTTTGTTTCATTTTTTAATGAGCTTGAAATAGGAATAGAACTATGCTCATCGAGACTAGTAACTACCAAAGGATCATATGATTCTAGGGATTGTCGAACCTGAGTCAAAATCATATTTAACTAGGAAACCCCTGGGGTGGCAGGAGTGGGAAAAGGAAAAATCCCCATGAGCGAGGAATCCTTAAGGAGACCTACTCCTACACTTTTGAGACTAGATTGTCCTAGAAAAGGGACATTATTTGTTGCAACATTAGGGAGATCTGGAGTTATATAGTCAAGTTGGTCAATAATGATATTTTTTCCTTGATGGGGAAATCATAATATATGAAACAACGTATATGCGACGACGATCATCACATACAACCAACTACGACAAAGAAACAAATTGTAATCCAGGGGCACGTCAACCACTTTGATATCGACTGAAATGATCTTAGCCTTCAATGTCACTACGAAATATTGTAAGAGTCCGTGAGGTTGGAAACCACATCCATGAAACGCTTTCAGGGTGGTAGGGGACTGGCTAAGTTTAGGAGAACTGAGGGCTCTCCAACAAGGAAAATACATGACACAGGTAGAGGTTCCTTCATTCAAAATAATATAATGGATGTTCTTTCCACCAACCAAATTTTGAATTTGGAATTCTAAGTGGTGGGAGAGCCTCTCCTTAGAATAGTCCATATTAAACGTAATCATTTGATTCCTCTAGATCCATAGATCCAATGGATGACAACAAGATTCTACGTTGATTTGGAAAGTGTTGTAGAAATTTGAGGGTTGACATAGGATAAGGCACTTGCGCCAAATATTCAACAATTTTGTAGCTTTGGGTAGCGCGGGAATTTGGATTAAATGTCGATTTTCTAATTACTCTCTTGGGCAAGCACAAGACTACATCAAAAATTGGTTTATCAATCTGAAGAGGATTAGAATATGGAAGAGGAGTGGATAGGGAGGGTTGATCGATAACCTTTCGTTTAGCTTGATCACCTAGAGGAGTTTCATAAGTATTCACTCGAGTCAGTACATTAACCGTATTAAACATGTACACCTTTGAGGTGCTTGTGGAATCATCCCCATGGTGGGAATGACCCGCATTGCCCCTTTGTGGAGGGTAAGGATTTAGTGCAACTATATTTTTTTGTTGAACCGGTTGGGAGGTACCCTTCAAGAATTTAGTGACAACCTCAGGATGAGGGAAGTATTTTGTGTAGTGGTCTTCCTCAGAAATCATGCAAGGAAACTTATTCTTCCTATTCGGTTGAGTATCAATAGTCTTTGTAGAATCCAACTGGTCAGAAGATTTCTTGGATTCACCCTTGTTTTTATTCCTACCTCCTGGTTGTTGAGATGAAGTGGATTGGACAACATTCACCTAAGAGGTTTGAGTAGGAGCGGAAGTATTTGTGGTGTTTGAAATGGAACTTGGTTCTAGAGGGGGTCTTGATGGATCATTCGACATATGAGGAGCATGAGGGATCAGATCATGAAGTGTGTTAGACTGGGAATATGCCAAGTCCAAATATTTTGCATGGCTAATAGCCTGCTCCTCAGTAACAATGTTTCCCATAGCAACATCATGGGCAATGGGAGGAAAGAGTGACTTTGTAAACCAATCCATAAGGAGTTGGTCTGGAATTGGATCTTTAATCAACCGTACCCGTCATCTCCACTCATGAATATGATCAAATATGTGGGTGGAATAGGATTTCTGGAGTGAAGTCAAAATATCTGTATCAGTATCATACCGTATAGGAAACTTAAAATGTGTCAAAAAATCCATGGAAAGAGAATTAAAGTCACCAAAGGAGTTACGTGGTAGCTCAATATACCATTTAGTTGTGACACCTGTAATTTTTCTTTCAAAAATTCTAAGACAAATATAATTTCCCATCAAAGAGTTGGAAGAAAACCATAAATGGAAAGTCATAACATGATTTTTAGGATCTTCCCCAGGTTTTCCGTTGAATTTTTGGATGTCGGACGATAATTTGGCTGAGATGGTGGGCCAAAAATGGGGCATGATGAATTTGATCATTTGTCAAACACAACAGATCTAACAGATCTAATGTAGAAAAGAATGGAATTTTTCGATTAGCATGTGGATACTGGTGGTAACCATATGGCATGGAAACACCAATAGGACCAAATCCAGGTTGCATCGAGATGACAAAACTAGATGGTCCTCCCATATATGGTGGTTTCCCGGGTTGTCCACCTACATAAAGTGGTTTTCCTAGTTTTCCATTGATCCAGGTGAATTTTGGAGGCCACCCACCTTTTCCAACTACCTCAAAATAGTTTTTTGGCAATTTTGGTAATTTACTATTTTTAGCACTTTTCACTTTCGAAGTTGTTTTGAGGCCCTAAACAATGTTTTTTGGGAAAATAGGTTTTCAATATGGAATTTCCTTCAATATTGTGCCTAAAATGAATCTCCTCGATGATACTTTTCCAACGGGCTATCATATTCCTAAAACGGAGATCGTATGCAAAAGTTACGACCCCAGGAAGTT